>JAWQFJ010034320.1:10000-17866 GCA_034096865.1 Theodoxus fluviatilis | reverse complement strand
GGAAACAAGCGGAGCCAGGAATTACGCGTAATCCCTAAGCGTTTTAGTGAATACGCGTAATAACTGTTTCACTCGGGGATTACGCGTAACCACTGAAATTTCCAGTGATTACGCGAAATTCCTGAAAAACGACCCCAGTTATTACGCGTAATCCCTGACACTCTGATACCGTGTAGTTTAATGTATTATTGCATTTGTAATGCATTTTTTAATGTTGGTTTTGTAGTGCCAGAAAATATGTTTCAGAAATAAATAATTGTGTTTTGAAATGTTGATCTGGTATGCAAATACATCATATTGCTTTTGTAGTGCTGAATCTTAAATGTGTTTCCTTTCCCTCTCCATGCGACCAATGCAAACAAAGGCTGGCAGCATACAGATGGTACAGAATTTTATTAGTTCAGAATTTTATTAGTTTATTAGTTTATTAGTCTAAAAAACATAGCGTAAAATGCTCAGTTTAAAAGCATCGAAAGTTTTGGTTCAAAAACAATTCTGAAAAAAAATCCTGGCGGTAAGGAACGTTTGCACTACATTGTCACTTGTTGAAACAATTAAGACTGCTATGGCAGCGTGAGTTGCCCTTAAGCCCGGCTTTAAAGCATCTGCATCGCCTTGTCTGACACTTTTTGGAGCCAGTGCAGTTGCATCTTGTGAAGCCTTGCCCACCCAAAGGAGACTGAAAAATGACCGCCGAGCGCAGTGAAACTGTTTTTTCAGTGTTGATGTCGTCAATGTGCAGAAGGCGGTGAGGGCAGAGATTGAACTGGTTTCTGGAATACAGACCACTGAGAATACAGCTTTAACGGCATATCCTGTATTGGTCGGTGTCTTCTCGTTTGTCGATTATGATACCAAGAATGTTTCTGGCATCACCTCTCCCGCGATCGACCTGAGGAATCAGCACGGCAACATTGTCTCCCGGTGAGAGACTTCGTAAATTTCTCCTCGATCGACATCTTGTTGAGACAGAGCAAGAATGAAGCATAAAGCAAGGGGTCAGACCAATGGGAAAGAACGCAGGCCTATATGATAAGCCAAATAATCCGGGTAGCACAGACACAGTTCAAATCTGAACTGCATTCATTGAAATTCGCTCATGTTGATCTAGATATATCCTTCGTTCATGCATCACGGATTTGAGCTGGTTCAGGGGTGTAATTCATGAACGTGGACTTTCAGCGTGGTCTTAGACTAGTCTTAGACTACTGCCGCTGGTCTCGGACCACTGTCGTAGTTTACAATTCATGAACGTGGACTGTCGTAGTCTACAATTCATGAACGTGGACTTTGGTTCAGTCTCAGACTGAACTGCGGACTACGGTGGTCCAAGGATTTGTTGGACTACACACCAAAGTCCAAGGCTGCCGCGAAATTAAATGGCCGACCTGGCTACGGTTCGCCCAGAAATCGCTGTATTTTGGGACACTAGAAACCCATCCAAAGAATATGAAAGCCATGAAACGCATTAAATTATCAAAGCTGTATGTTGATTGCATCGATAAGTCGTGAAGGAGCTTACATTTTACAATTGGAAATGCAGGTCGCCGAGCATATCAAGCTTCGCGCACTTCTATTTATAGCTGACGCGCGGACCTCAGCGACACCAGTAAGCATTGTTGTCCTCGAACCTGCCTGCTGCCGTTGACATTGGGTACAATGCTAGTGTTGTCTGATGCTATGAAACCGATACATTAAAATTGCATCTGTGTTATGAAAACACTGCTCAGATTAAATTGCTTTATTTATGGTAACTGAGAAAATGTGTGACGATCGCCAGGGTTTCACGAGTTAGGTGGGAAAAGTGCGAGCTGAGGCTGATTGAGTGTGTGTGTGTGTGTGTGTGTGTGTGTGGTGTGTGTGTGTGTGTGTGTGTGTGTGTGTGTGTGTGTGTGTGTGTCACTGATGTGTGTGTATATTTTTCCTCGTCAAGATAGATTTTTGTTCCGTCCCTTCCTTACTGAATTTCAATGGTTCTCACTTGGAAATCCTGCCATATTGTAAAACTTGATCTTCTGCTCGTTTGCCTCTTGCTGATGAACTTAATAAACGGTGACACACACACACACACACACACACACACACACACACACACACACCACACACACACGCACTCGAGCCAGCCTCAGCTCGCACTTCTTTTGTCACCTCCTCCCACGCTGTCCCTCTTCTTTCGTTTGCTTGGGCTGTGTGTATGCTGCTGTTAATGTATTCATATCTTGCTGACACCGCTTTTATGATAGCTACCGATTCCCGCTCCGTGAAATCGGGGCTTTTCTTTGAGGTTTTGCTACCGATCGTGGCTGACATTTTCGACGGGAAGTTTGAAGCGGTACGCTATGCGCTTGCGCACTGGGCGGAATCCCCGGGAATTCCACCTCATTCTGAAAATAAACCATAGACTAGGTCAATCAGTCCCAGCCTTTCAAGTCAACACCCAGTCTGAGTTCGTGAATCGTAGACTCTCTGAGTCCCAGACTAGTCCCAGGCTAGGCGGCGGTCTGGGACTAGTCCGGGACTCAAAAGTCCACGACCAGTGCTCTCGAAAGTCCACGTTCATGAATTACACCCCAGAATACTAACACAAACCTTAGGCTCTCCCAACAAGCGAACTACACTGAATCATCATCATCATCATCATCATCATCATCATCATCATCATCATCATCATCATCATCATCATCTTACTCCTCCTCCTCCTCCTCCTCCTCCTCCTAGTCCTCCTTCTCATCATCATCATCATCATCAACATCATCATCATCGTCGTCGTCGTCCTCACCGTCGTCATCAACGGCGTCGTCATCAACGTCATATCAGGAAATACGCGCAATAACTGGGGTCATTTTTCAAGCAAACTACACGGCATTAGAGTGTCAGGGATTACGCGTACTAACTGGGGTCGTTTTTCAGGAATTTCGCGTAATCACTAGAAATTTCAGTGGTTACGCGTAATCCCCGAGTGAAACAGTTATTACGCGTATTCACTAAAACGCTTAGGGATTACGCGTAATTCCTGGCTCCGCTTGTTTCCGGTAACATATATATATATAAATGTTTCGAGTCTGGTGTGTGTAAAAAAAGTTTGCGACTGCAAACATCAAGTGACTGCTCGAAATGTCTACATTTTCAATGATTTTTAAGGCATCTGGTTACTGCAATAGATGCACACGAAATAAATATTAATCTTTCATTTGAAGAATGAACGAAGTTTACTACCCGCAAAAAAGAAAATAATGTCAGTTACGTTTATTGACACTGATAACTTTCCTTAAACTAAGGCCTATGTAGACTACAACAAGCAGTTTTAACACTAGAATAATACACATAAATTGTTATATTTTCAAAGTTATCCAAACAAAATAACGCAAAATGCAAACTACCTTCATGAAGAAAGCAATTTTGCTGTCGTTGGCGGAAAGAAAGTTGTTCCCACTCGTTTTGTGTTACACGCAGTGTGTGTACATAGGAATGAACGGATGGATGTGTACGGCCTATCAGCTTTTGTAGGCTAAATAAGGCCAATGATCACGAGTACTCACGAGTTGTCTAACAAAAGCAAGTCAAGTCACGATGTCCAAGGTATTCGCCTCTTAAGAAACGCGTAGGGAGGCGCGGTGGGTCTATTCTGACCCCCTACCCACAGGGAGGTGTGTGTGTGTGTGTGTGTGTGAGAGAGAGAGAGAGAAAGAGAGAGAGAGAGAGAGAGAGAGAGAGAGAGAGAGAGAGAGAGAGAGAGAGAGAATGGGGAGCTCATGTTTCAGCACCAGGCACTTTGATATTTGGCTTTCCTTTACACGTAATATGGCCACTTCCTTCCTCCTGGCATTCTCGTCAAGTTCACCACAAAAACGTCTGGAGTCCATTTGTGAAGAATGTTGCTTTCGCTTCAACTTTCACACCAGGTTCCACCAGTACAATGGCGGTGAACGCTTTGACGTATTCTTTTTGTTTATCTTGCATACCCATCTGACATTTCAAACATAAGAAAATTATAAACTCAAGGCTTCTTATCAAAGACGGGAGGAAATACAGCCAACAATAAGACAGGCATGTTGGCACACACACATACACACGCGCGAGCACACACACAACATACACACATACGAGCGTCCAAAAAGACAACCAGACGTACACGAAACCATACAGACGTACGTGTACACACAAAAACACACAAAGGCATACATCGGACAGTTTTGATCAATAAGCAGATAAGCAGACATGAATTCAGATACATGTACATAAATAAGAAAACATAGAAACAGTTAGATTCGGCTCTTGAAAGAAAGCAGCCAAAGACACACAAAAGACTAAACAAAAGAATCCAACCAGGCAGATTACAAACCATCACATTCACAAATACCATGACACCACGCTTCCCATTCCAACAAACCCATTCTGGATTTCGCCTGCTAGAGCTGCCCTGCAGTGCTCACGACACGTACACAAGCGTGCACCTGACACCCACTGCAGCAAATCCTTCTCGCATCCCCTCCCGTCTCCTCCCTCCATCCTCCCTGCCACTCCGCCTCTCAGCCGCCACCACCGAGGCCAGAATCCAATATCGACAGGAAGGCAGGCAGGGAGAGAGAGGCGCAAGACGTGATTAACACTGGCACCCTGCCCTCATTCGATCAATGAACGGCGCCTCTCCCCAACAACCCCCTCCCCTCCCCCCTCTTGGTTCCTTCCCCAACCTCCTACCCTCACACACCCAGCCTTCGAAGCTTCCGGACCAAGCGGACAAGCCGAGGAAATAACACGAAAGCAATAGTGGCACAGCGATATGAGCTGACATGGGTGTTGGGGAAAAGAGTTTGTTCGTCAAGTGTTTGTTCAATGTACGTATTCAAGCTTCGACATCAGTAGATGGCGTTTCGAGCAGTAGTGCGAGGGTTATCAACGAGCACTGCCAGGCTTGAAGAACAACTAGTCGATAAAGATTGCTATTGATTGCAATAGGATTGCAACCACCCGGAGAAGGATTAAGGGCGAGTCGATTGGTTCATCATCGGCTTATCTGCAGCTGCACGTGGGATAAGCGTGATGACGTTCGTCATTCCTATAGTGAATCAACTAACAAAGAAAATTATAATCGTTGAAAGCTGGAAAAACTAGTCCCACTAAGTAAAGGAGAGAAAGCTTTCCTGTAGTAGATTTTCATCTGCCTCTGACCCATTTTGATCCTAAATCTTCGTCAATCTTTGGCTTCTCAACATCTACATGCAGGACTGACCGACACTTTTCTTGGGAAAGCAGATTAACAACGCAACTTCAAACGCTTCTCTTTATGCACTAGTCTTCCCGATTTTCGAGACCCCTAAAATGTTTACGGAGTTTCGTAGACGGATTTCTTCCATTCACTTCACTTCACTTTCCTTTCTTCCATTCGGTTATTCACCCATCTTCACCATAAAAACTTTCCATTTAAAAAGATTGCAGTTTAAGGCCAAGGTAAAGGTGCTCTTTTTATATATTGCGCCTTTTTTCACCCATTGATGGATGCTCCAACCGCACACAGTTTAGCCTGAAGGCATGCCTTCTCAACAACGAGTCTGAAACCACAAACGGCCAACGCAGTGGCAGGCAAAGGGTATCCCCATCTCGAACGCAGCCTTTCCATTTTCTCCTCCAGGCACCCGAGCAATTACCTCACGCTTCACTCATCCCGAGACTGAGAAGATCCACCGCTTCCAGAAGGGTTTCCTAATTAAGGACCAAATTTCCTTCGCCAAACGCACATCGAGTCCCTGGGTGGAATTAGCAGCAAGCTATATTGGGATCCAGATTACAGACGTGCGAAATTATCCTGCTTCTCTTCACCCAAGCATTAGCGGGCTCCAAGGTTTGGTGGTTGGAATTACACTGCTCTTCTGCCTGGCTTTTTCCTCAATACCTTCAGTAGTAGTTGTTGCTGCTCTTCAATTCTTCTCACGGCCAACACGTCACATATGTACACGTACAGGGGCTCTGTGGCCGAGTGGTTAGCGCGCTGGACCTACAGTCGCTTGCGGCCAGTGGGTACGGCGTTCGAAGCTGCGCGGTTAGCTCAGAGTTGCATCCTTTCAAGAGCAAGATGCTTAACTCGCATTGCTTCTCCCCACCCAGGAGTAAAACCTGTGAGGACAATGTTGGCAAAACGTAGTGCGATTAACCCTTGTATGCGGCCAAGCGCCAGCATCGGGTTGGAATACTTCCCAGGGAGCGGAGTTGGTGCTGGTACCTGATTGTGTGCGTCTTAAATGTCTGTCACTATGTTTGTTGTGAGAGACCAGTGAGGATTGATCAAGATGCCCTGTGATCAGGGGGTAAAGTGTAAAGCGGTTTGAGACCCAGACAAAGGGTGTAAGCCGCTAGATATAACACCACACCTTTACCTTTACCTTTTATATCCGTACAGATATTATACAATCCATTGTAATTGGTAATTTCCATTCAATAGTTCGGATGGCTTTGAATCTTCTCAATTTCATTTGTCTTATTTGCAATTCACTTTGTGTCTTTCTTTCCAAGGCACATTGGGAAGTACCGCATCATGGAATTCAGACAAGATTCCCCCACCCCACCCTCCACTGCTGACATCGTATTTCGGACGTTTTAAGCCTCTGTGTGTGTGTGTGTGTGTGTGTGTGTGTGTGTGTGTGTGTGTGTGTGTGTGTGTGTGTGTGTGTGTGTGTGTGTGTGTTCTTGTGCGCCCGCGTGTATTTTTTGTGTTTGTGTGAGTGTACATGTGTGTGTGTGTGTGTGTGTGTGTGTGTGTGTGTGTGCATGTGTGTGTGCATGTGTGTGTGTGCGTGCGTGTACTTGTTTGTGTGTTTGTGCGTGTACTTTGTGTGTATTAAAGCGCGTGCTTTTGTGAGAGTGTGTGCGTGTATGCATACGTGTTTGCGTGTGCACGTGAAGTGTTCGCGCGTGCATGCTAAATAGACATCCAATGTAACAGTTACTGATGGTTCCCATTTCCATGACGTGTTAAACACGTCTGCACAGAACGGAATAGCATAGAGCCGAGTCGGCCCCACTATCGCCGTTACCCACACACTCGTCAATATTTCATTTCGCTCTTCCCCGACAACCAACATGGCGAGTCGCTCTTAGCACTGTTATCGACCTCTGCTCGATCGATGCGTTTATAGAACAAGGCAGAGAGAGAGAGAGAAATAATTCGAGTGTGAGCGAGTCAGTGTAAGTCTATGACGAGTGACTCAACCCTTTCACGGGTCTCATTCGCTATGCATTTGTGCTCGGAACGCGATCCCACACTCAGGCAATGTAATGCATGTTTGATGACTAAGTTGCCCCAAGTCGATCGATCCGATCTTTCGCTAGTGAGGAAAAAGTGGAAATCTTGTAAGTGAGGGTAAGTTTGGTCTTGAAAAAAATGTGCCCCCCCCCCCCCCCCCCCCCTCCCCCAACCTCTCAGTATTATGAAAAATCTGATGAAGGAAGTAATAATCATCAGCCAACAAGTCTTCAATTGTGTGAAATAAACAACAGTAGTAGGCCCCCGTCAGTCATGTCCGCCTACGGATCCTGGCCTAGAGCTGTTGGTCTGTTGCCCACTTCCTTGGGGCAGTGCAGTCCAGTCTTGAGGCGCGTTTCTGTGAGGGAATCCTTACGCCGCACATGTATGCGACCCTCTTGCGAGACCAGGGACGCGTTTCGTTTCGAAAAGTGTTCGGGGCAAAAGAAGTTCAGAGATGAGACCTCACGGCGAGCGCTCACGGCGAGCGCTTATGGCGAGCGCTCGCGATTCCCAAAGCCTTTCTCCTAGTTGAACCTGTCCTCTCACGCGCTCGCCGTGAGTGCTTATATCGGAACTTTTTCTCTTCTTTTTTTTTTACTTTCGAAACCAAAAGGAGTCTATGA
>JAWQFJ010034320.1:0-5000 GCA_034096865.1 Theodoxus fluviatilis | reverse complement strand
AACACAACAGTTTCAAAATTCACAAAGAAATGTGATAAGGATAAAGGGATCAACACCGGGAGGAATAACAGGATAAAGGTACAAAAAGTTTGCGAGACAAGTAAAAAACGTTAAAAATCACCTGTTCCTATTTTGACACCTCATGAATATCATTGTTGTGGTCACCATCATCATTTCCATGTCTATTTATCTCCTTCTTTGTCGTTGTCTTTCTTTTAATGGTCGTCATTCACACCACTAGTGTTCGTGTACATCGCTGTCAAGAGGAAAAGGCAGCCACGAAACACGGGGAAATCTCCAACATACCAGTGAGTGACACTGAGTCGACCCGTCCCAGAATTTATAAAGGATGGGCGACTGCCTCACCTGGATTCCCTCTCTCTCTCTCTCTCTCTCTCTCTCTCTCTCTCTCTCTCTCTCAAAGAGGCGATTATTCAATTGAATTTTTCTCTGCCGACAAGGCATGATTTTGATGTATGTTGTGACAAGCCAGAGGCCTACCAAACACGTTCGTTTCCTCCTCTCTCTCTCTCTCTCTCTCTCTCTCTCTCTCTCTCTCTCTCTCTCTATCTCTCTCTCGCTCGCTCGCTCGCTCGCTCGTTCTGTGTGTGTGTGCCCGCGCGTGTGAGTGCATGCATGCGTGTGCATAATCCATGCGAATTTGTGTGTGTAGTTTTTTGTGAATTGTCGCTCTCTCTCTCTCTCTCTCTCTCTCTCTCTCTCTCTCTCTCTCTCTCTCTCTCTCTCTCTCAAAATCTGCCTGCGTCCATCTCTCCTAGTTTGCCATCATGCTCACATCACTGCAACACAGTGGCCTAGTGGTGGGTGAATCGACTCCATCCGAGACAGAAAAGGCCGACTGCCCTTATCAGGTGCGGGAAGGATGCCCAGGCCTCACTGACGCACATAGAAAAAAAATCAATGACAGGGAAGTCCGTGGAGACCTGAGAAATGAGAAGACAGGGGGAAGGGGATGCAAGAGGGAGCGAGGGGGTGGGGGGTCGGGGGTTAGGGGTTTTGAGAATGGGACTACGAGGACAACGTGCGAGAAAAGAACGAATGAAAGAGGAGTAGAAGAGGGATCAGAAGAGGGATGGGAAAAGGGATGGAGAGGAAGAACGCAGGGGAAAAGAAAGCAAGTTTCTCATCAGCTTGACTTCAGGCGACAACCGACTAGATTTGACAAAGGGGCTAGTGTTGGACTCTACTTGGAAGAAGGCGGTGGGGTGTGGGTGGGGGGTAAGATTAAAAGATGAGGGGGAGAAGGGAGGGAGGAGGGAGGGAGAGGAAAGAGAGAAGGGAGAGGAAGAAAAGGAGTTCGAGAGGAGGAAAAAAGTTTATCAAAGGAATTTCTCTTTCTCTCTCTCTCTCTCTCTCTCTCTCTCTCTCTCTCTCTCTCTCTCTCTCTCTCGTCTTCCCTCCCATCCCTACCCACAGGGCAAAGGGGAGGATGGGTGAGAGAGAAAGCGTGAAGAACTAACCCTTCACCAACCTCCCACAGGCTACGCTGACCCCTGCTCTGGCCTCCTCCACGCTTCATTACAAATGCCTTCCTTCCCATTCCTGCCTTTCTGTCCCTTACAACCCCTCCCCCACTCCTCTCCCCAATCCCACGCCCCCACCTCCATCCCACTTCCACTTCTCCACCCCTTCTTGCGCGCACACACACACACACACACACACACACACACACACACACACCTCCACTTCTCTATCCCTCTTTCCGCCCTTTCCCTCCTTCTCGTCTGTCTACCCATAACCATCACTTCATGGTTGATCCGCGGGGAAAAGCCAGGGTGAAATCGCACTCAAGGCAGAATAAGCGGTCCACACGACTCGAGGTTATGTCAGTTTTCAGATGGTCAGATAGTCCATTATGACCCTCGACCCCCTGCGGTCAAGCCCTTCTCCATGGCTGTCGGTTGAAAGGGAATCGTTGGTAAGCGGTGAAAGGTAGAGAGGCCCTCAACTTTCATGAGGCGATCCAGGTTGTGGAGAGGTGAGATTTGGAGAATTGGACTATTGCTGCGAGTGGCAGTTAATCTCAGCTGGAGGCAAAGGGAGCACACGGGATGGCAAGAGGGAAAGAGGAGCGGGGTTGTTGAAATGGGGGGGGGGGGGTGAAAGTGGGGAGGCGAGGAGACAAAGATATTTAGAACGAAAGTGAGAAAGGAACATGATGGTGAGGTACGACAGCAGGAGTGGAGAGAGAGAGAGAGAGAGAGAGAGAGAGAGAGAGAGAGAGAGGAGAGAGAGAGAGAGAGAGAGAGAGAGAGAGAGAGAGAGAGAGAGAGAGAGAAGAGAGAGAGAGAGAGAGAGAGAGAGAGAGAGAGAGAGAGAGAGAGAGACAGAGAGAGAGACAGAGAGACAGAGAGGGGGGGAGGGGGAGGGGGGGAGGGGCGGACGGACGGACGGACAGAAGATACGGGTTGGAAAGATAACGTTAAGCAGGGGAGAGGTGCGGCAAGTTTGGACGGAGGGTTGAAACGGGTGTGGGTGGGAGAAAGGGACGGAGGGGAAGGCTTGGAAATGGTCGACTGAGCAAGGGAAAGCATTACACCTGGATGACCTAAGCCTGGGAATGCACGAACTGCCGTCACAGCTGCCTCAGTTTCTGTTATGACGGGAATGTCGGGGCTGACACTTCAGCCAGTGCACAGTAGCAAACTCTGCAAAGTTATTGCGCAATGCACTCAAACGGGGAGAAGGGGGGGGGGGGGGAAGGGGGAGGGGGAGAGGGGTAGGGGGAGAGGAGAAGAATGACACCATAGCACGTCATCTACGCTGTACTCATTCAAGGACTCGAGTAAATTTAGTTGGACTAGAAGTAGAACGTTCCAACGCAAGCACGAGTAGGGTCACTGCATACGTATGTGTACGCGTGTGCCAGCGTGCATATCTGTGTGCGTGCGTGCGCATGTGTGTAGTGAGATAATGTGATGTAATGTGTATGCGTGCGTGTGTGTGTGTGTGTGAGTGTGAGTGTGTGTGTGTGTGTGTGTGTGTGCGAGCGTGCATGTGTGTGTGTGTGCGTGCATACATGCACGAGTGTGTTTGCGTACGTGAGAACCTCAACTTTACCATAGACTTCATCGATCTTGTCATTTCTTCACTCAGGTACCTCGCACATCCATCATTGCATGTAGGTCATCACAAAAGTTCCAGACAACTTCGCACCTACACCCAACTCACTGCTTTCTGCGTCATTGTCGTATCACAAAACACCCACATTCAACCACCTTCGATAAAATCAACAGCCACGAGACTCAAGAACTTCGAGCAAGAAGGAAAGGCAACTGCAATAGCAGACACTACACGCCGCCACAAAGACACTCTTCCTTCACTACGCGGTCCGAAGAGCTGCAACCGTCGAGTTACACCTGGCTGCAACACAATCCGACTGTGTGACCCGCTGTTGCGTGCTGCACACACATGCAGGCTGGTGACTCACGGTTGTGGAGTGAGTTACCTGCGAGTGAAGACACAGGCTCCCCCACATCAGGAGATCAGCGA
Organism: Theodoxus fluviatilis; assembly: GCA_034096865.1. Classification (NCBI taxonomy): domain Eukaryota; kingdom Metazoa; phylum Mollusca; class Gastropoda; order Cycloneritida; family Neritidae; genus Theodoxus; species Theodoxus fluviatilis. Next base: position 1,487 of record JAWQFJ010034320.1, on the reverse strand, counting down.
GGTCTCGCTATAACATGATCTTGCGGTAATGTTAGGCTAATGGCGACAGAACAGAGCCGGGGGGGGGGGGGGGGGGGGGACGAGGAGGGGAGGGGGAGGCAGAGGAGGGGAGGGGGAGGCAGAGGAGGGGAAGAGGGGAGGGGAAGGGTTGGGGGAGGGTAGGAGTGTAGAGGAGAGGGGATTTGTTTAAAGGCGTGTGAGGAATACAGATGCTGCTAGAGTTGACAGTTCTACAGCTTATGCACATGCAATACCTCAACCTTTACTCGTTTGTATTAACTCAAAGCAAAGCATATGAAAACAATTAATCCTCTTCATCATCATTGTCATCTTCGTTGTCATCTTCGTTGTCATCTTCGTTGTCATCTTCGTTGTCATCGTCGTCATCGAGAAGAGTGTCATTTTTTTCTATGGTCAATATCATTTGTAGCAGCAGTACCAGCAGAAAACATTGTCATTGTCAAAATTTACATTAAAATCGTTTCTATTATCATTGTCGACATCAACAACCCTGCCATCACCACAGCCATCACCAACACCACCATTAACATCATCATCACTTACACCACCAGCGATGTTACCACCTCTACAATCATCTTCATGATTATCATCATGGTCATCGTCATCACGTATTGTCGTCTTACTTGTAATTAACTCTTGTTTGCATCATCACAATCATAAACAGCATCGCCATCACTGTCGCTAATGTTTTCTTTTGTACTTTTTTCTCGTACTCTGCTAAATCTTCACAGACACCTACAGTCTCATCATGCATTGTCACTAAATATTATCATCATCGCAGTTTTCCCTTTAGCCAACCTTATGATCCAGAGAGGTGAGAGAGGTGAGGCAGAATGTGTGGAGGTGTGAAGCTGTGACAGGTACAAAGGACTGGTGGATGAGTCAGGCTAACAGGGGAGAGAGAGTGAGTGAGAGAGAGAGAGAGAGAGAGAGAGAGAGAGAGAGAGAGAGAGAGAGAGAGAGAGAGAGAGGGGGGGGAGGGAAGGAGGGAAGGAGGGACGGAGGGACAGACAGACAGACAGAAGGGGGGGGGGGGGAGGGAGAGAGAGGGGGGAGAGAGAGAGAGAGAGAGAGAGAGAGAGAGAGAGAGAGAGAGAGAGAGAGAGAGAGAGAGCGAACGAAGTTTATTGTTGGGCCTCCGGCCCTTCACATCAATATTTCAAAGGTTACAGTCAAGTAGTGAATGCCTCTTCAGTCACTGCTGTAGCCACTGCCTCCTCCCGCCTTTTAAATGCATGATACAAGTACCTTGCTACAGATCTTATCACCATTATATCTTGCTCCATCAGCAGGTATTGGATCTCTACATTCACATTGGGGAGATTTTTAATGAACTTTCTTCTCAGGTCCTCATATACTGGACATTCAAGAAGAAAAAGTATTTCACACTCATCTGTTTCATAGCATGCTGGACCAAAGTATGTGTTGAAATCAGTTTCCTTTACATATCGGTATTTATGCACATG
>JAWQFJ010034319.1:12500-15731 GCA_034096865.1 Theodoxus fluviatilis | reverse complement strand
TAACTATATACACATGATTATATTTCAGTCTATACCAATAAGCATATATACACATGATTATGTTACAGTCAATTCAAATACACATATATACACATGATTATACTTCAGTCTATACCTATAAGCATATATACACATGATTATATTACAGTCCATTCAAATACACATATATACACATGGTTATATTTCAGTCTATACCAATAAGCATATATACACATGATTATGTTACAGTCAATTTAAATACACATATATACACATGATTATATTTCAGTCTATACCAATAAGCATATATACACATGATTATGTTACAGTCAATTTAAATACACATATATACACATGATTATATTTCAGTCTATACCAATAAGCATATATCCACATGATTATATTACAGTCAATTCAAATACACATATACACACATGGCAGTATGTGAGTGTCCTACCAGAAAGGAGGCTAAAGTTAGATAAATGACAACATGAGAATTTTTAATCACAAATTTATTTAGTTTTCTGTATAAATTCCAGATAACTTACCTCATTTAAAGCACATAGTGTAGTGTAAAGCTAAACGAATACATGCATGCATGTGACATAAGTCCCTGGCAACATTACTGCACATTTTCTTGAAAACTCTCACAGCACCTTGAGCATCCTCTTCACATGGGGTTCGGGGTAAGAATTGGCCCACCGTGTCTCCCTACACGATTCGTAAGAAGCGAATGACTAGGGACACCGTGACTTGATTTGCGTCTACTCTAAACTGTTCTAGTGATTTTCGTGCTTACTGGCCTTAAATAGCCCTCAAAGGCTGATAGTAAACACCATCCATCCATCCATTCACATGGACGCTCACGTGTGCTTGATAAAGGCCTGAGACTGAAAGCTCAGAGAGCACGTGCTTGATTTTCATCCCTGTTCTTAACATGCCTCATGCAGAGGACAATTCACGTTGGAAGGACTGTCAGCATGCTGTGACCGTGGTGTGTGTGTGTGCATGCAGGGATGCGCTGATAGCCTCCGTGCTGGATGGAGTGAGGGCCTCAGGAAACAGGGACATCTGTGTCCGCATGACACTGTCCAACCGAGGATACCGACTAGGTGAGGAACTACCTCTCTCCTGATTGCCTGTCCTAGTTATGTCTGACCTCATGGAAGTTGTGTATGTGGTTGTGTGTGTGGTTGTGTGTGTGTGTGTGTTTGTGTATGTGTGTGTGGTTGTGTGTGTGTGTGGTTGTGTGTGTGTGTGTGTGGTTGTATATAATTATGTGTGTGTTTGTGTGTGTGTGTGTGTTTGTGTGTGTGTGTGTTTGTGCGTGTGCATGTGTGTTTGTGTGTGTGTGTGTATGTGTATGTTTGTGTGTGTGTGTGTGTGTGCATGTTTGTGTGTGTGTGTGTGTGTGTGTGTATGATAGGTTTTGCCGGTTGTTGTTTGTTTTCTTCTTTTTCCCTCATCTCGTCAATATTTCCACATGATTTAGTAGTGCTTTGAAAGTGGTGTATATATACACTAAACTGGAATATATATTGAATAGTTCCCTTCTCAAATTCTTGTGATGGAAGAGTCAGATATCACATACACACAACATTTGTCTGAAAAGTTACTTCTCGTGTGTTACAAGTAGTATTAAAAGATTATTAATCTTTCCTTTGGCTCGTTAAATGTCTAGGGTACTTCTTACTACTTGGCACCTTCCAATCAAACATTCACACAAGGATGACGTATGGACGCAAATGATGACTGGGATTCCTAAATCAAAGTTCAAATTCAGTTTTAATCAATAATAGACAAATTGGTCATGAGTGATAATTTTGACACAATAATTAATAAGGCATGATGATACTGAAACGCATTGCAAAAATGTAATGAACCCTTCCCCAGAATAAATAATAACTAACGAATGGGCTGCCAAGCCAGATATAAAGCTATACTCACATTTCAGATCTGTCGTGGCGCTCAGCCAATCCGTAGCGAGCTCGCTTTCCAATGAATGGAATTCCACACACACACTATTTTGGGAGAGGGGGTTTGGGGGATGTCCATTCATGGACGCACTTCACACACACACGACGAAACTGGAGGTTTGCCTCTGGTGATAAGGCGTTGAGATTTCTCGATTCTCGTAGTGGAGGTTGAGGTGGTGACTTGCACTGAGTCCAGGAGATGTAGGAGTTCCGGCGGGAGTCGCGTGGACAGACGTCCGGTGAGGGCAGTCGAGCAGACGGCGAAAACCTCCTCCGTAGCGGGCAGGACGGCAGGCCAGACGACTTGAAAATGTGACGAGTAGGGGAGCGAGGCGAGAGGCAGTCAGAGTTTCTTCACAGGTGGTTTTCTCAGGAGTTGGAGAAACTTCTAAAGACAATTTCTCCTCACAGGGTGGTCAGGAGATAGTTCACTCAGGAGAGGAAAACGTTGCAAAAACGAAGACTCGTAATACCTTGTACGTTGTCTCTCCCTGCAGTCAGAAATGAGAGCAGTCCTCCATTTCGCCCTTCGTCTATCCATAGACGTTTGAAGAGGGTCACTGGGAGTTAGTCCGGCAGTGGACGAGATTCCATGAGTTTTCACAAGTAGTTCAACACGTGAACTCTTTGAGACAGGGCGCCGTCCTAACATGGGCTGTCTCGGTGAAAATTCTGCTACGGGCACGCGTGTGATCCCAAAACACGGGCTTAAATACCACAGCAAAAGTCTGTCTGTGGTTCTCAACCAATCACAACGTTGGAGGATGTCTTGATTCACGATATTATATCAAACGACCAATCAACTGTTCACATAGTCATCCACCTTCCCATTGAACAATAACTGAGTCGTCTCATTAGTCCGTTCTCTGAAAAGTTCACTGCAGATTGGTCAATGGTAAAGTGTGAACCAAGATGAATTTAATATCCTCCCAAACGTTCTACTAAGTTCGTTTCTGTACTGGAAGGAAAACAAGGTTCACTGTTCGATTTCCCTTCCAAAACTCCATTCATCATATAAATTCCAACATCAACACTGGCTTGGCAGCAATATCAAACTAGGCTATGGCTTGGCAGATAATTCCCAACCCACTATATGATATAACCACAACCAGGAGCAAATGGGAAATATGCGTTTCGTAACATCGTGCATGTGTTGCACCTGCCCTTGAGGATAGATGCTTTTGGCGGTGAGGGTGGTGATGTTGCTGCTAGTGCTTATCAGGGCAGCTCAGCACTGACACCATGACAGCCAGGCTAAGATGCATGATGTTTTGTG
>JAWQFJ010034319.1:5000-7500 GCA_034096865.1 Theodoxus fluviatilis | reverse complement strand
GGTGGTCGCCTGCCTCTGTTTCCCTTCCTCACCTGTGTGTTGCTGGGTGGTCGCCTCTGTTTCCCTTCCTCACCTGTGTGTTGCTGGGTGGTCGCCTCTGTTTCCCTTCCTCACCTGTGTGTTGCTGGGTGGTCGCCTCTGTTTCTCTTCCTCACCTGTGTGTTGCTGGGTGGTCGCCTCTGTTTCTCTTCCTCACCTGTGTGTTGCTGGGTGTGCAGGATGAGGGAGAAGACGGGACTGAAGGTGATCAAGGCACTGAAGCGGACTGACTCCGGTGTCACCCATGCTGCCCTGGACATGCTGTGTGCGCTCATGCAGGTAAGTCGGCTTCTCCCTCACCCAGCCTGCCTGTCACACCAAGACCCCTCTCTAGGTATTGGCATGGTCACTTGGATCATTGTCATCACCATTGTTCTAGTCCATCTCCTTGGACTCTTTCTCCTTCTCCTCGTCGTTGTGCACCCTGTCATTGCTGTCATTGGCTAGGTCTTCCTGCTATAGCTTCTCCTCCTCTTTCCCAAATGCACACACACACACACACACACCTACCCCACCTCCACCCACCCCCACCCACCTCCACCCACCCCACTTCTCAACCTCTTCCTCCTCTGTGTATCATTGCAATATGAGAGGAATTCCACTTGTAAATGTTTTATGCTTTCCTTAACCTTTTCACTGGCTGACTTGTCAGTTCCAGGACCAGCACTTCAGTGCAGATGCATCAAAATCTGGAGATTGGAGAAAATAAATTGAATTGAAATGTTTATTTAGTAGGGCACTTGGAATAATGAACTGTTTAGGTCAGTTGAATTTGCTAGATCCAAGGCAGGACTAGTGAAAATGCCAAACTCACTTCTCATTTCAAGGGAGGCAAATCTGCATGCCACAGAAAGAATTCTCAACAGTGCTGGGCAATACAAAGAAAACGTTACAACTGAGTGTATGATATGCATCTACCAAGCATTTATTGTAGCAGTGACAATAGGACAAAGATAAAACTTTGCAACTGAATGTGTGAGATGCATTTACCAAGCATTTATTGTAGCAGTGACAATAGGACAAAGATAAAACTTTGCAACTGAATGTATGAGATGCATTTACCAAGCATTTATTGTAGCAGTGACGATAGGACAAAGATAAAACTTTGCAACTGAATGTATGAGTTGCATTTACCAAGCATTTATTGTAGCAGTGACGATAGGACAAAGATAAAACTTTGCAACTGAATGTGTGAGATGCATTTACCAAGCATTTATTGTAGCAGTGACGATAGGACAAAGATAAAACTTTGCAACTGAATGTGTGAGATGCATTTACCAAGCATTTATTGTAGCAGTGACAATAGGACAAAGATAAAACTTTGCAACTGAATGTATGAGATACATCTACCCAGTATTTATTGTAGCAGTGACGATAGGACAAAGATAAAACTTTGCAACTGAATGTATGAGATACATCTACCCAGCATTTATTGTAGCAGTGACGATAGGACAAAGATAAAACGTTGCAACTGAATGTGTGAGATGCATCTACCCAGCATTTATTGTAGCAGTGACGATAGGACAAAGATAAAACTTTGCAACTGAATGTGTGAGATGCATTTACCAAGCATTTATTGTAGCAGTGACAATAGGACAAAGATAAAACTTTGCAACTGAATGTATGAGATACATCTACCCAGTATTTATTGTAGCAGTGACGATAGGACAAAGATAAAACTTTGCAACTGAATGTATGAGATACATCTACCAAGCATTTATTGTAGCAGTGACGATAGGACAAAGATAAAACTTTGCAACTGAGTGTATGAGATACATCTACCCAGCATTTATTGTAGCAGTGACGATAGGACAAAGATAAAACTTTGCAACTGAGTGTATGAGATACATCTACCAAGCATTTATTGTAGCAGTGACGATAGGACAAAGATAAAACGTTGCAACTGAGTGTATGAGATACATCTACCAAGCATTTATTGTAGCAGTGACGATAGGACAAAGATAAAACGTTGCAACTGAATGTATGAGTTGCATCTACCCAGCAGTTGTGTCAGTGACAGCTGGACAACGTGCAAATGTCCACAGTGCAGTGAGGGGGATGAAGTGACACAGCCAGGGTGTAACACAGCCAGAGTATAACACAGCCAGAGTGTAACACAGCCAGAGTATAACACAGCCAGAGTGTAACAGCCAGAGTGTAACACAGCCAGGGTGTAACACAGCCAGAGTGTAACACAGCCAGGGTGTAACACAGCCAGAGTAGAACACAGCAAGAGTGTAACACAGCCAGAGTGTAACACAGCCAGTGTGTAACACAGCCAGAGTATAACACAGCCAGAGTATATCACAGCCAGAGTGTAACACAGCCAGGGTGTAACACAGCCAGAGTATAACACAGCCAGAGTGTAACACAGCCAGAGTGTAACACAGCCAGAGTATATCACAGCCAGAGTGTAACACAGCCAGAGTGTATCACAGCCAGGGTGTAACACAGCCAGAGT
>JAWQFJ010034317.1:2500-29220 GCA_034096865.1 Theodoxus fluviatilis | reverse complement strand
GCATCGTGAAGAAACATAGAGCCTGCTCCGTGCTGTTAGCTCACTGCATCTACAGGATTGTACCTGTGCCTCGATCCGTGCCTCTTCTCTGTAATCTGGCCGCTTGTGCATATTAATTCATTATCAAATTTTCAGTCGCGTTCGAGAAAAGGACTGCAGCAGAAAATGCACGCCGGCTCTAGAGTTTATCCTCACCGCTCGCTCCAGCACGGCATATGTGGTGGAGCAACAGCCGCGAACGAATGCTTTTTGACTCACATGCGAAGCAAAAGTGAGTCTATGTACTCAGCCGTGTCGTCCGTCCGTCCGTCCGTCGGGCGTCCGTCCGTCCGGGCGTAAAAAACTTAAACGTTGGATTTTTCTCGGAGACTATTAAGTCTATCAACACCAAATGTGGCATGATGGTGTATGATGACAAGGCCTCAAAAAACATACATAGTGACTTGACCTTGCTTCAAGGTCAAGGTCACAGGAGCCATAAATGTGGTCTCAAAAACAGTCATTTTTCACATTTTCCCAATTTTCTCCCACGTTATTGAGAATGGCGACCTTAGCTACAAGTGGTATATAGGTCAAAGCAAGCCCTATCTTTTGATACCAGTTTGGTTGACCTTGCTTCAAGGTCAATGTCACAGGAGCTCTTCAAAGTTGGATTGTATACATATTTTGAAGTGACCTTGACCCTGAACTGTGGAAGATAACTGTTTCAAACTTAATAATTATGTGGGGCACATGTTATACTTTCATCATGAGACACATTTGTTCACATATCATCAAGGTCAAGGTCACTTTGACCCTTATGAAATGTGACCAAAATGGGGTAGTGAACCACTAAAAGTGACCATATCTCATGGTCATAGATTGGCTCATTGTGCGAGAGACTGAGTCCTTGGTCGGTTCCGTCTCAGTGCAGGATGTTTACATGTCTGATCACTTTGCCGTCTTTTTCAGCGTTGACGTTGCCAAACCTAAGCGTGTTCTCAGGACTATTTCATCCAGAAATTTCAAAAAGATGGTCATTGATGATTTTTCGCTTGATGTTCGGAGCAAATTGAATGCTCTGCAAGATGTCTCTGATGCCTCCCTGGTTGATATGTACAATTCCTCTCTCATTGAAGCCCTTGATCTGTGCGCGCCTCTTGTCACCAGGCGTGTCACTGACCGTCCGTCCGCCCCGTGGCTGACGGATGAGATAAAAGAGGCCAAGCGTGAACTACGCCGTGCCGAGGGGCGCATGCAGACCACTGGGTTGACGGTCCATCGTCAGATTTTTCAGAATTTGCGCAGCAAGCTCAAGGCGCTCCATAGACTAGCTAAGCAAAACCATTTTTGCTCTCGACTCTCAGAATGCAAAACCACCAAGGCACTGTATTCCGTGACAGATGACTTGTTCCACCCTGACTCTGCGGCTGTTCTGCCAAAGTCCATCCCTGCCCCTGAGCTTCCCGATAAGTTAGCTGATTTCTTTGATGAAAAGATTGAGAAACTCCGCCGTGAGCTTGACGCGACAGATTCTCAGGCTCGGTTTGCTTCCTTCGATGGTAGGGTGCTCGCTGCGTTTGTGCCTGTCTCGGAAGATTTCACTCGCAAGCTGATTCTTGCCTGCCCTTCAAAATCTTGTTCTCTTGATCCGCTGCCCGTTTCACTGCTCAAGCAGTGTCTTGATGATGTGGTCCCTGTTATCACAAGGATCATCAACATCTCCCTCACCACTGGTACCGTACCGGAGCGTCTCAAGCAGGCTGTTGTCATTCCCCTTTTGAAAAAGTCTGGACTTGACCCTGAGTGTTTGAAAAACTTCCGTCCCATTTCGAATCTTCCCTTTGTTTCAAAACTACTTGAAAAAGTCATTCTGTCCCAACTTCAAGAACACCTTCTAGCCAACGGCCTGTTTGACACGTTCCAGTCCGCCTACAAGAAAAACCACTCCACTGAAACTGCTTTACTTCACATCTCCGACCTCCTGCTCTCCTCCGCCGACAATAAAGAAACCTCTGTCCTTGCGCTGTTGGACCTGTCCGCTGCGTTTGACACTATTGATCATTCTATCCTTATTTCTCGTCTCTCTTCTACCTTTGGCATCTCTGGTTCAGCTCTTACCTGGTTCTCATCCTACCTATCTGACCGCAAACAAACTGTCTCTGTCAATGGCCTTCTTTCTTCTCCCAGAGCACTCAAGTACGGAGTCCCGCAGGGCTCGGTGCTTGGGCCAGTTCTGTTCACACTCTATACCCTGCCCCTTTCTGACATCATCAAAGCCCACAACTGCAATTTTCACAAATATGCTGATGACACCCAGCTTCAAGACTCCGCTCCTCCTCGTGACCTGTCTATCATTCTCCACAACTTATCTCTCTGCATTTCCTCCATCAAAGACTGGATGCTCCAAAACAAACTCTGCCTGAATGACAGCAAAACTGAATCCCTCTGTGTGGGTTCTCAGAAGTCACTGTCTCTTGTTTCTGATCATTTTTGGAGGTGGGTGGGACTTGGAAAGGTTACTTTGAAACATTTGAATAAAGTATGCAGCCATATTAATTCATCGACTGCACACGCACACGCAAGCATTCATACACACACACGCACGCATATACACACACAGACACAAACACACACACACACACACACACACACACAGCGACACACACACACACATACACACACACAGCGACACACACACACACACACACACACACACACACACACACAGCGACACAGACACACATGCACACACACGCACACACGTACATACAAGTATACACACGCAGGCACGTACGGATTCACTTATGTGCATATTCTCAACGCCTTTTCGTCGATCCTTACTATGTGTAATCAACATCTGATGCGAATATTACGTGCTTCTGGTCTTTACCTACTTTACTTACATGAACCTTGTAGCAAGCTAGCATGTTTGGCAAGGAACAGGAAAATGTGCAGATGCAGAGATGTAATGTTTGGGGGAGGTTTGAGAGGAAGGGGGAGGAGGTGTTTGGGGGTTTAAGAGTGGAGGAGAAAGAAGGAAGTTGTTGCACACGGCGAAAGGAATATCTCGAGGCTAAGAAAGGTGGATGGTCGTGGGTGATGATGGTCGTGGTGGTGATGGTCGTGGTGGTGATGGTCGTGGTGGTGATGGTCGTGGTAGTGATGGTCGTGGTAGTTATGGTCGTGGTAGTGATGGTGGTGATTGTGGAAGTGGTAGTCGTGGTGGTGATGGTCGTGGTAGTGATGGTAGTGATTGTGGAAGTGGTGGTCGTGGTATTGATGGTCGTGGTGGTGATGGTGGTGATTGTGGAAATGGTGGTGATGGTGATGATTGTGGAAATGGTGGTCGTGGTCGTGGTGATTGTGGAAATGGTGGTCATGATGGTAATGATGGTGATTGTGGAAATGGTGGTGATGGTGGTGATAGTGGAAATGGTGGTCATGGTGGTGATGGTGGTGATTGTGGAAATGGTGGTCATGATGGTAATGATGGTGATTGTGGAAATGGTGGTCATGGTGGTGATGGTGGTGATTGTGGAAATGGTGGTCATGATGGTGATGGTGGTGATTGTGGAAGTGGTGGTCGTGGTAGTGATGGTGGTGATTGTGGAAATGGTGGTCGTGGTGATGGTGATTGTGGAAATGGTGGTCATGATGGTGATGGTGGTGGTTGTGGAAATGGTGGTCATGGTTGTCATGGTGGTGATTGTGGAAATGGTGGTGATTGTGGAAATGGTGGTGATTGTAGTTGTGATGGTAGTAGTGGGATTATGATGGTCATGGAGATAGTTGTGGTGACGGTGGTGGGATGATGGTGGTGGTAAATGTGGGACTAGTGAAGTGTGGTGATGGTGGGAGCAAAACTGAATCCCTCTGTGTGGGTTCTCAGAAGTCACTGTCTCTTGTTTCTGATCACTTTTTGGAGGTGGGTGGGACTGAAATTCCATTTCAAAAGTCTGTTAGGGATCTGGGTGTTTTGATTGACTCAACACTCTCAATGCATGAACAAATCAGTCAGATCTGCCGCTCCTGCAACTTCCAACTGAGAAAGATCTCCTCTGTCCGTAGCTTTCTCACACAAGAGGCTGTCATTCAGCTTGTCACTTCCCTCATTCTAAGCCGTCTCGACTACTGCAACTCCCTGCTTGCAGGACTACCATCCAAACAAATCTCTCGCCTTCAGCGGGTTCAAAACAACGCTGCCCGTCTCATCTTCAGAAAATCCAAGAGAACACATGTTACCCCTCTTTTCATGAAACTCCACTGGCTTCCTGTTGAGTACAGGATCCAGTACAAACTCGCCACTCTCGCCTTCCGTTGCTTTGACGGAACTCTGCCGCCCTATCTCTCATCTCTTCTTCAGATCTACCAACCCTCTCGCTCTCTCCGCTCAGGCTCTGAAAAACTTCTCTGCAAACCTACAACCACCACCAAATCCTTTGGCCAGAGATCCTTTCACTTTCAAGCACCTTCTGTCTGGAATGCTCTGCCGTCATCTCTTCGTGGCATCACTTCTCTTCCTTCCTTCAAATCTAACCTCAAGACCCATTTTTTCCGTAAAGCTTTTTCTGTTTAGTGCCCCTAGGGCCTGACTGCTTCCTGAGAACCGTTAGCATTGTACATATCTGTATAAACTGTTTGTTTTGTTTTGTTTTGTTTTGTTTTTTTTCGTCTGTATGAATGTTGACTGAATGTCTGGTTTGTGTTGCTGTGTTGTTTTATATCATCTGCTTTTCATCTTTGTTTCTCTTACCTTGATGTATATTACTTTCATTTACATTCCTATTGTGTGTTTTTTTTTCTATTTTCTTTTATTTCTTTCTTCTAGGCGCTTTGAGTCTCACTGTGTGGGAGTATTGCGCGTTATAAGAGTGATTTATTATTATTATTATTATTATTATTAGTGGTGGTGATGGCGACGAGATGGTGGTGGTAATTGTAGGAGTGGCGGTGTTGGCGATGGTGGTGGTAATTGTGAGAGGGGATGGTGGTGGAGTAGTGGTAATAATTCTATGAATAGTGGTGTTGGTAATTGTGGGAGTAATGGTGGAAGGTAACTGAGGTTGTAGTGATGGTGGTGGTAGTAACTGTGGTGGTGGTGGTGATGATTGTGGTGGAGGTGATCTCGGCTGTGGTGATGGTGATGATGATTGTGGGGGTGGGATTCATGGTGGTGGTGGTTATAGTGGTGGTGATTGTGGTGTTGGTGGTGGTGGTGACTGTGGTGGTGGTGGGATAGGGATGGGAATTGTGGTGATGGTGGTGATCACAGTAATGATGGTGGTGGTGGTGATTCTCAAAGACTCATTGAGCACGAAGGATTAGGTTCGGTCTCCAAGACGGTCGCTCCTCAGGACTATGTTCTAATCTTTTCTTTTTCCTTTAGATTTCATCCCCACAACAGCCACGACCGCTACAACGTCCGCTGACCAGACTACCACTAAATCCTTCCCTATTGCCGCCATCGCCGCTGCGGTGGCCGCTCTATCTCTCCTCGCTCTCTTAGCGCTTATCATATGCTGCATCGTTTACAAGAAAAGACAGTCACAGGTCAATGCAGCTCCTAATACTCCAATGAGTAAGTATCCCGTACGTTGCTCCCATACGCTCAACCACTTTTAGATATGACTGTACAGCTCAAGGGTCCACAATATGTGTCCCTTAAGGCGTTGCCGCTCGTATCAAGCTGCAATGTTCGTTTTAATGAGGGGGAGCAATAGATAATAAATCACGGAGTCTCTTGAAAGCTTAGTACACAACAGAGGTTTACTTAAGGTTTCGGAAATGTTTGTTGTATCAGTCACACATTGAAACGCACCTTTGTGTACAGCAGGCATGGTAAAATTCAAAGAGCTATGTTGTGAAACATACAAAAATGCTTCTCGTTTCTTCATTACATTTCGCAAACAGGAATATATACATCTGACCTTGATACTTTTAATTCAATTTGAAGATCCAAACTTTTGCGCTAGTAAAGGTATCTTAGACGATGGATAACTTAAATGTAGGCTGTGGTGGCATAAATTTAAAATTATATTTTATGCGTGTGACTATCGGATTACAACAAACTCGGATTACTGGCACCTATCTGCCCTTTGCAACGAGCTACACAACGAGAAATCAACAGTTATTACCTACACAGTTATTACCTACACAGTTATTACATTGCAGTAGCTTCAAAACTACTTTTCTCGAACGATACTGTATAAACACCCACCCTTTCGTTTTCAGTGTATGAATTGTGCGAGACTTTGTGAAAAGTTATGTTGTCTGCAAACGTGCTCATTGGTCCCATAAAGTAAAATAAGCGCGACATTTACATATTGCAGTTCATACAACTGCACTTAGCCTTTGGGACCAAGGTTTAGGGTACATTGGGTGCCAGGTATTCCGACTTGTTAAAGCTACACGAACATGAGCTCATTTGACGTTCAGTTCATCCTCTTGGGAATGAAATAACATTGTTGTCTGACAAGGATTAAACGGCGTCGAATAAATCTTGCACACACAAATGTCGCACTGGAGGTTAATCCGGTAACTCTGGAAATCATTTGACAGGATTCTTACACATCACCTAGAGGGTTTTGCTCGTACCCAGGGAATTCCACAGACTGCTCTTTTGCTCATTTAAGATATCGGTTCTGTAATTCTCCCCTATTCGTCCTCAAGCTGCCGAGGAAGGTGGCGGTAAAACGGCAGACGGCAACGCAAACGGAACGGCACACGCCAATGGAACTGCCAATGGAAAGAAGCCCGATGGTCAAACGCAGGGCGACCAGCCCTCCACCCCCTCCAAGCCAAACCACATCAACGCCAATGAGCCGACGGAGGTGGATGAGAACTCTCCCCCCACACGTCTGCCCCCCCCCTGAACAATGATGGCAGGGCCACAGAGGGTAAGGCAATTTCCACCCCACGTCGCCTTCCCCCAATCAGCAATAACTAGACACTCGATCCGACTCCCTTCCGCCCTTTCCCCTTCTCCCTAACCAACCGTACCTTTATCCATATATGCAATAGGCATATGCCAATGAAAGCAACGCACTTTCTTCTTACAAGTTGTGTGTGAAGATGATAGATGAAACGTTTTCACAGCATCAAATGACTAAATCTATTACTTGAGTAACGGTAACATCCTCATTCCATTTCCATGATATATGAGACAACAACATATTTCCCACAAATACTAAATCAGTAGGCTATGAGAGATAACCAAATCAATTTTTTCACATCAAACAGAATATAAAGTTATTGGGAACTTTCGTTTAAAATGTGTGTGAGGAAAGGCATTTATTGTGTTTAGCATTAACGAGCCATGGACTTGGGGCCGACCTATGTAAAATACATGTCTGTCGACAAATGAATTAAACAGTGAGCATTATATCGAATACCCCTGCAAAGTGGAAAATGTAAAGTTACTTCCACGTACGTTAAGAATGACAAGTGAATCCTCGAGGCTCACGTGTTGGTCTAATATTGAATGTCAAGGTGCAGGTGCATCAAAAATATTTTTCTTGATGCTGCGACAGATTGCCCAATGAAAACAGTGTAATCTACCAATTGCTTCACGTGTCCTCTTGAAGTCGAATGAACTGAGTTGTTGTTGTTGCTGCTGTTGATATTTTTGTCTTTTTGCAACATATTTTCCCGTTAATTTAAAGGAAGCATAAATGAGAAGCAACGAAGCTACTTTCCACTTAGAGAATGCAAGCCTGGTCAATTTTTTGCTCTTGATGCTGTTACAGATTTCCCTATTAATATAGTGTAATTTACCAATTGCTTCACGTGTCCTCTTGAAGTCTAATGAACTTAGTTGTTGTTGTTTTTGCTGTTGTTGTTGTTGTTTTGGTCTTTTTGCAACATATTTTCCCGCTAAATTAAAGGGAGCAATAATAAGAAACAACGAAAGCTTATTTCCACTTAGAGAATGCAAGCCTGAGTACAAATGCATATTTACATATTTGTGTTAGGACTTCCAGCGTGCACTCTTTTCGTGCATAGACCTGAACCTGAGAGAGAAGACCATTGAGGCTGTACAAATTACATAAACACATGCTCACAGTGAATATATAATTTCGTGCATAGACCTGAACCTGAGAGAGAAGACCATTGAGGCTGTACAAATTACATTAAAAAAATGCTCACAGTGAATATATAATTTCGTGCATAGACCTGAAGCTGAGAGAGAAGACCATTGAGGCTGTACAAATTACATAAACACATGCTCACAGTGAATATATAATTTCGTGCATAGACCTGAAGCTGAGAGAGAAGACCATTGAGGCTGTACAAATTACATAAACACATGCTCACAGTGAATATATAATTTCGTGCATAGACCTGAAGCTGAGAGAGAAGACCATTGAGGCTGTACAAATTACATAAAAACATGCTCACAGTGAATATCTAATTTCGTGCATAGACCTGAACCTGAGAGAGAAGACGATTGAGGCTGTACAAATTACATAAAAACATGCTCACAGTGAATATATAATTTCGTGCATAGACCTGAACCTGAGAGAGAAGACCATTGAGGCTGTACAAATTACATAAAAACATGCTCACAGTGAATATATAATTTCGTGCATAGACCTGAAGCTGAGAGAGAAGACCATTGAGGCTGTACAAATTACATAAACACATGCTCACAGTGAATATATAATTTCGTGCATAGACCTGAACCTGAGAGAGAAGACGATTGAGGCTGTACAAATTACATAAAAACATGCTCACAGTGAATATGTAATTTCGTGCATAGACCTGAACCTGAGAGAAAAGACCATTGAGGCTGTACACATTACATAAACACATGCTCACAGTGAATATATAATTTCGTGCATAGACCTGAAGCTGAGAGAGAAGACCATTGAGGCTGTACAAATTACATAAACACATGCTCACAGTGAATATATAATTTCGTGCATAGACCTGAACCTGAGAGAGAAGACCATTGAGGCTGTACAAATTACATAAAAACATGCTCACAGTGAATATATAATTCATTCATGCCTCATTAAATTCAGTTTAGCTCTGAATAGGTCTCCATTATTAGAATAGTATACTTTTGTGTAATTCCCTTGTTATTTTAAGCTAGATAGCACAACATGCACGAGGATTGAATGAACCATTTTTTAGAATTTAAGCATGACTGAAAAAAACTACAAACGCTAGAATATACATCATTGCACATCGTGTCACGAGCCATTCCATTTACTAAATGATACACGAAATGAGGGAAACTGGACATTTTTAGGGGGAAACAGCCCTCTCAAAATGACAAAACGACGCAAACTGGACTTGACAAAACTGATTTTAGTACAGCTATAGTCAATACTAGTGGATAACACTAAATATTCACGACTTTACAGATGTTTGTGTTGTGATATGACTTTTTTTTGCTGTATATGTCAATTTATTTACCCTTTGTGAGCTTGTGTGAGAATTACAACGTAACCAGAGAAAACTTTGCAACGATGTGTGCCGAGCAGTGTTCTGCATGTGATTTCCATTTTTATGTCTTTGTTCGAATACTCATAGGATTATCACTATTCCTCCTACTGACTGTGATAGTTTGATATGTTAATTGAAAACACATTTTTGATGATTTTCAGAGGTACGAGTCGGACGTGTTAAAGCTTACTGTATTATTTTGCATAGCCATAGGTATTTTTGCTTACTTACACACTACTTGTAGAATAAATGTCTCTCTCTCTTTCTCTTTCTTTCTCTCCCCACCCCTCTCTCTCTGTTTCTCTCTCTCTCTCTCTCTCTCTCTCTCTCTCTCTCTCTGAGTGTGTATGTGTGTATGTGTGTGTGTATTTGTGAGTGAAATTGCAATGTATATGGCACTAGAGTGCATATCTGTTCCTGACGGTGTAAAGTGGCAATGAAGAAAAAGGAAAAACGTATTTGTCGGTGGAGTGGGATTACAACGATTAATATATCTAAACTATTATCTTTCAAATTAAACATCACCAGTTGTTGTACTTATACAGTTGGAAGTGTAGCGACTTGTTAAATGCATATCATCACTGGCTTGTTATTATCATAAACTGGTTGTAGTAGGCAGAACGTATACATAATATTGCTGTAGTCACATCAGTTTTGCACACATTTGGCTGTTTTCTCCAATCTGCTGACATACGGTCTTTCTGGTATTGAGATTGTCATTTTCACGCTTTACTAAAGCGGATTCCCACATATTTATGAGATTAACAATATGCAAGAGAACGTTTGTAGAATGTCTAATAATTGTAATAGCTCAAGGTTCTCTCTCTCTCTCTCTATTTCTCTCTCTCTCTCTCTCTCTCTCTCTCTCTCTCTCTCTCTCTCTCCCCACACACACACACACACACACACACACACACACACACACATATATATATATGACCCTAGTGATTATGGAGATATTGCTTTGTTTTCCATTTCGAACCTTGTGC
Source organism: Theodoxus fluviatilis (assembly GCA_034096865.1). Classification (NCBI taxonomy): domain Eukaryota; kingdom Metazoa; phylum Mollusca; class Gastropoda; order Cycloneritida; family Neritidae; genus Theodoxus; species Theodoxus fluviatilis. Next base: position 18,799 of record JAWQFJ010034317.1, on the reverse strand, counting down.
GCATGTGTCATGCATACTTTTGAAGGAGCATTGTGTCGAGTCTTTCAGGCATTATCGTCAGCAATTTGAATTAAAGTTTGATTGTTTTCAATGAGTGTTTGCTTTGTTTTTTGATTCACATGCGAAGCAAAAGTGAGTCTATGTACTCACCCTTTTCGTCCGTCCGGGCGTCCGGTCCGGGCGTCCGGGCGTCCGAAAACTTTAACGTTGGATTTTTCTCGGAGACTATTAAGTCTATCAATACCAAATGTGGCATGATGGTGTATGATGACAAGGCCTCAAAAAACATACATAGTGACTTAACCTTGCTTCAAGGTCAAGGTCGCAGGGGCCATACATGTTGTATAAAAAACAGTCATTTTTCACATTTTCTCAATTTTCTCTTTAGTTTTTGAGATTGTATACCTGACCTATATATGGTATATAGGGCAAAGTAAGCCCTATCTTTGATACCAGTTTGGTTGACCTTGCTTTAAGGTCAAGGTCACCGTAGCTCTTCAAAGTTGGATTGTATACATATTTTGAAGTGACCCTGACCCTGAACTATGGAAGATAACTGTTTCAAACTTAATAATTATGTGGGGCACATGTTATACTTTCATCATGAGACACATTTGGTCACAAATCATCAAGGTTAAGGTCACTTTGACCCTTATGAAATGTGACCAAAATGGGGTAGTGAACCACTAAAAGTGACCATATCTCATGGTAGAAAGTGCCAATAATCACCATTGCGCTTCCTATGTCTTGAATTAACAGCTTTGTGTTGCATGACCTTGGATGGCCTTGACGTTGGGTCAATGTCACATGTATTTTGGTAGGAAAAATGTGTAAAGCATTTCTTAGTGTATGATGTCATTGGTAGGTTTAGTTGTTTGACCTTGACCTTGAAGGTCACCTGAAGGTCAAGTTCATATAAAGGTCAAGGTCAAGCATGTGGGTCGTATGGGCTTTGCCCTTCTTGTCGTCATTTAAAGTAACACTGGTACTAAAAACATACGAAAATGTGTAAATTAAAGTATCTGATTTAGGTTGTACCAAATGTAACATTTTAGTCGAAGTCGTGCTTTTTACCTGGCTGGTTTGAGCGAAGTTGCTTGTAGATGAGAATTTTCCATAAAATCCAACAGACGACTACCCCCTCTCCACCCCAAACCGTAAAGATGATGTATTGTGGATCATACCTCTTTATCGAAACTGTTTTGTGATAACAATAGAAGATATGGATCTCATGATGGTTTAGACATTAACTCTATCAAACAAAATTGACGTGTTAGAAAAGCAAGCAGTTCCATATATCATACCATTAATGCCGTATACACCATAAACATGCAACCTATCAGATCAAATTTATCAGTTTCTGTCCTGTTTTTGATGTTCCTTCCAAGATCGAATGTTACTGCTTACAGCAGCACTTTGGTTCTGGAAAGTAACGCAATAAATAAGAAAAGCCCCATTCCAGAATAAATGCTTTTTGCAGTGTTGGTATCTGCCTGCGTATTTTCCTCTGCGATCCGTGAGTAATGGCGCACAATAAAAACCGCCTCATGTTAATGCGTTCGAAACGTGAATAGCGCTGACCATAAACGTGGACGTGTCTGGTGCTTAAGAACAGCATTCACATGCAGGACAGCACGCCACGAGTATATCCAATCAAATCATCGAGAAGGCGGCAAACCTCACGGGGATACTCGGCCTTCTGTCAAAAGCTTCTCAAAAGAGTGGATTGTCCCCGTGGCTAAACCGTCGCCATGAGCAATCCGTCTCGCCCATCTAGCCCTGGTTCTTCTGGCACAGCGCCAGCCTCCATTCCGAGACCAATCTGTGTCTTTGTGGAGCAGGTGCTGTTCACACTTGGTCACCCGTGTTGTGAATGGTGTTCAATCATCACTCGACAAATTAGACCCTGGAACTTGACATCAAACATGAGCCTGCAACGATCTTTCCTTCTTGGTGTGAGGCGAAATCCTCACAAAAGCGTACTGACGCACTGATATGCGATGATTTACGTGTTCTCCAGCATTTGCATTCTTTTTCTGTGTTTATAAAACCCAAAGAGGCAGAGGAATAGTGTGTGACTGGACCGAGTGAAAAGTAAGGGCACGCGTATGAGTGGACCGTGATGATTACGTTGAGAACCATTACGGTGAAATTGCAAATATACAGACTTGTAGGTTTATCTGCGATGTACTCAAACCTCTTTTATGTCCGGGGCATCCACAGAAAGCAAATACGCACGGGGGAAAACCCCTTTATTCTAAGCACTTTTTCAACGTATATAAGGGTCGATCAAAATGAGTGGCAGTAATTGCAATGTGAGTGACTGAATCGCATTAATATGGTGAAAACTTATTTTAAGTTATTTGAGATCGCGTTTCACCACGAACTTCTATGAACGTCCGTGGTTTCACGAAATGCATTTGTCACAGCTGTCGTTTTCGTAACATCGACTGAAACGGTGGTTCTCCTAGCTTGCTCCAGGAAAGTCGAAAATCCGGTGGTCTCTTTTGAAGAAGCTGTGTTAGTTCGCTTGTCACTTCACAGCAGAAGTAATCCACGGCATGGTCAGTGACCGACCAGTCTTCATTCTCACATTCAACGCTATACCTCACTCATGAAATCCTGTTCCAGAGGACTCACCCATATGGAAAACACGTGGAAGCACACGTAGCTGTTGCTAGGAGATCGCACGCGATTCACCCATTTGATTCACCAGCAATCCCTCTTGCCCATATATATGTTCTGGCTGGTTCTATTTTAAAAAACTGGCAGAAACCAGGCCATCTAGAATGACGTAGACTGAACTAGAGTGATACTCCAAACAATCTTCCACTGAACTACACGTAGCCAGGCACCTTGCTGTGTCGCGAGGGTCACCGAAATACAAAAAAAGTTCTTCAGTAACACTGACACTTCCAGCGCTTTACAACGCATGCAACTATGCAGACTTATTCAAAAGCACGTGTATACCCACACGCAAGACATTACGTGTTGATTTCCATGAGGATAACATATATCCACACACCTGCACATGCACGTACACCCTTAAAACAAACACACACACACACACACACACACACACACACACGCACACGCACACACACACACACACGCACACACACACACACACACACACACACACACACACACAGATTCATGAACATCTCACATCATCGATACATTACATTTAAGAAAATACAAAGAAACGGAAACGTGACCTGCGCCGGTAACTTTTGTGTTTGGAACAAGAGGATATGATATTTCCTGCACGTAACAAGAGTTGCGTTCCTGACAACACAACACGTCCCTGGTGCACGATTCACAGCCTGGTATGCTTTACGTACAACCCTGCTGTATACACCTCGACCTTGATCATCTTTTGAAGCCCGGAACGAAATTCTGCAAGGTGAGTCGCACTCGTGTACGTATAAGTGTGTGAGCATAGCAAACGATACTTTGGTCCCAGCCATTCTCTTTATTCACAGGTCTCCACCTGACTACGCAACAGAGCTAGCTAGCGACCTATTGACCCTGCGTTACGGCTACCTGCTGTGTGTAAACACAAACACACTGCCCTTCGTTCCTTCCGGCGTCGAGAGAGCTGCCCAAGGGAGTCCATGCAGCACTGTATGCTGATGACCTCCTTCTCTGGTGCACGGAAGAGTATGCAACCACAGCAATCTACAGGATGCAGCTTGCCCTTGAAAAGGTTGCAGCGTGGGCGGAAACCTGGTGTGTGACCATCAACAGGGAGAAGACCACTGTCATCCTCTTCACACTCTCTGCCAAAGCAAAACCAGGCAAACTGACCCTAGGAGGCACACCTCTGAATTTTGAAGACCAGCAAACATACCTGGGAGTCACCTATGACAAGCGAATGACCTGGAAACAACACATCATGAATGCAGAGGGAAAGGCAAGGAGAAAGCTGAACATCATGCGGAAACTAACAGGAACACACTGGAGTGCAAACGAGAATATCCTCAAGGCAGTCTACCAGGGGACTGTACGACCGCACCTCGAGTACGGGTCAAGTTCTTGGGCAACAGCAGCCAAGACACACCGGCAGGCCTTAGAAAAAGTACAGAACCAAGCGCTGAGAATCATCACAGGCGCAATGAAATCAACACCCATTCAGAAGATGGAACAGGTGACTGGCATCCCACCACTGAGCAAGAAGCGAGACTGCAAAACAATGATACAAGCCATCAAGTACCAGTGCACTCAGGACGACCCAATGAGTGACAGGCTCAGGAGGATGTCCTCAGGCAGACTGAAAAGGTCAAGCTTTGCGCTCGAAGCAAGGGCTTTGCAGACAGTGATGCCAGAGCTGGTAGAGGCACCATCATTCTCTCTTGACGCCCCACCCTGGGAAGACAGACTGGGAAACCTGGACATACAGACCAGCGTCCCCCATCTCACAACAAAGGACGAGCAAAGCAGTGTGGTGAAAAATACCCTGACGCTTGCCATGCTTGACGAAAGGTACCCCCAGGAAGCATGGATACGGGTCTACACAGACGGGTCAGCCACAGATGCCGTTAGAAATGGAGGAGCTGGGGTGTACATCCAGTACCCCAATGGTGAGTGGCAAGCAGAGGCTATACCAACAGGCCTCCACTGCACAAACTATAGAGCTGAGGTGCAAGCACTGATCCATGCAGCACATACCATCAGCAACAGAGTCAACCATGACAACCAGGTGGTCTTTCTGACCGACGCTCTGTCAGTGCTGCAAGCGATGACCAGTAACAAACTGCCTCAGTTGGCACAATCGTTAAATAACATCAAGAGCCTGAGGACAGTACTGCAGTGGATCCCCTCCCACTGCGGTGTACAAGGAAATGAAGAGGCAGACAGAATGGCAAAGCTGGGCGCAGAAGATGATCAAGAGAACAACCCCGTCAGCCTGGCAGAGGTTAAGACCATCAGTAAGACTCTGCACAGAACGCCCCACCCACAGGACAGCTACCACCTGCTATCAAGACCGCAGAACGGCACACAACAGACTGAACCAGCATCTTCACAAAAAGATGCATGTTGTGCCCTCCCCCATGTGTCCTTGTGGAGAGGCAGAACAGGACACGGCTCACATCCTACAAGACTGCGGGAGCCACCGGTTGCTGAGGGCAGATTTGGCCAACGCCGGAGTCCTTGCACAACAAACTGTACAGTGATTTCCATCATCAGACCAACTGCACCGCCCGCAACAGTCCCAGTAGCTCCTTTGCTTACAGTCCATCGATTCAAGCTGAGAAGGTGTGGTTGAATTAACAGGGGGACTTTCTCAGGCATGATATATGTTCATAACGCCTCGCTGGTCCACTGGCAATATTTCATACTGATTGAAAATGGACGCAGCTGGCTGATAGGAGAAGAAAGAGCAGTGAAAAGCTTGAAGATAGCCACTGACGTGGCTCGGCCCACCTTTCATCCCTGTCCCGATTGCAGATGACCGTTTATGGCTGTGTTTGCAGTTTGCTTTCGTGTTGTCAGAGACTGATGTTATTATTCATGAAAGCCATGATAAAACTTAATATGTACACGACTCGGAAACCATGTTTTTAAAAGCCCAAAGGAACTACTACCCTTTGAAGAGGTGCTATACATGTATACTCAACTGTGAAATTCAAAGCATCATATGATGTAGTTATTTATTACATTGTTGTATTTTCATACACAGGTAAAATGATGGCGATGTTCACGTTGTTTTGCTTCAGACATACTTTCCTTTGTTTAGAGGATTTTGAAAATGTCTCATCACTTTAATTAATATCATATCAATTTGTGGACCGAAATAATCATAGCATGTTTCATGCGTAAATATAATTGTCACACTTTTCTTTAACTACTTAAGAGAAAAAAAGTAAATTCCTCATTAGGTTCGAATTGTTACCTCAGTTGAAAAACATATTGTGGGATGTCATGTATTATCAAGTATAAACAAAGGGGTCGGTTGATGAGTCATGTACCAAACGAAAGTCATCAGTTTGAATCATTTGCTAGCTGTGAATTTGTCACCTTGGTGCAAAAAGAGTGCACTCTTATTAGATTAGACATAAAACCCCACAAGTCCTGGCTCACGACCAACTGCAATCATCAGACTGACCGAGGTCAATGACTAGAACGTTTCCTCCAGATAAAATCTACGACATTCCCACTTTACTTTGACAAAAGTACACGGATCCCAGTCAAGCTTAAGCAGCCAAGGACTTTTCATTACTATTGCACAAAATCGGCAATAAAAACTCATCGACTGCATGCGAATGAAGGATGTTAAGAGAAAAACAGAAAATACTTTCCAAAAGCTTCATGTTGTTGGCTATTTGGAGCTGTCCTCATCAGTCCACCATCTTTATACTTCCCCGTTAAAGAAATATTAGTCAGGGTACCTCTTCACTGAGTGGATATTTGATGTCGCCTTCGGGAAAGGAATGGAAATATCGTAACTGAGATGCTGGAGCACGTTTTCTTGCTTTAGCTTTAACGCCAGCTGGCAGTAAATCGTTGTCACCTTGAGCCACTAGCTCGTGGCAGTAACGGCGTCAACGACGTTATGTTGGACCTCGGGATGCGAGGCGTGTGGAGTGCTGTACCTCTTGGTCAGATCGTTCAGTTGCCACAAGAACTCCGTATATCACATAAATCTCTTCTTTAAGAAGCATGCCTTCCGGGTTCGTCCTTGGATCTCGAACAAAACTGGGAGTGCCGATAGCTAAAAGTAAGGAGAACTTCTGCAAGAGCACTTTGTGCTAGCCCTGACATACCACTCACATGGCGGACGCACTTAGGCACAGCTAGATAAACATAAGTATGGGCAAGGGACAATTTTAAGGGGCAAACTCTTGCAGTTGGCTACTGAACCCCTAGGCTCAGTGGAGCGTTAAATCCAGATCAACAAGAACTGTGAGAGCCATATCCATCAGAATTTGTGCTGCTGGTTTGAAGGATTTCCTACCAAGGAAACACAGAACCCATACTACGCGTTGTGCAAGAAATGATATTGAGGAAGTAGAAGTTATCGATTTTTAATGCAATCCTTGTATTAACCGTCATATTTTGCTGTTAAGCAGAAGTATTTGAAGCGTGTCGTTTAAATGCATGGAATCTTGATTTTGACATGCAGAAAGCTGGCATTGTTTATTGCACGGGATCATGTCCCGTGTCCTCTCTCTCTCTCTCTTTCTTTCTCTCTCTCTCTCTCTCTCTCTCTCTCTCTCTCTCTCTCTCTCTCTCTCTCTCTCTGTTGCTTCGCATCCACACTTTAAAAATATTCGAGCGTCACGTTTTTATTCCTGGTTTAATCCATAGATGAAATATATAGAAGGTCATTTTATATCTAAAAAAGATGTACTTTCATTTTGCAGTTTCGGGAAAAGTTGTTTATTAGTACGCAGTGTACATTAGAAAAGGGAAGCTATTCTCAAACTAGCATATTTAGATTTATCTTGGAATAAATGTTATACTCTGAATCAGTTGTTTAGACGTCTCCATTCATGCATGCATTCATTCATCCGCGGGACAAAAGGTTTGTGAGCGAGAGAGCGAGAGAGCGGGCGACCGAGAGAGAGAGAGAGAGAGAGAGAGAGAGAGAGAGAGAGAGAGAGAGAGTGAGAGAGAGAGAGTGAGTGAGAGAGAGCGAGAGAGAGAGCGAGAGTGATATTATGGCCCCTAAGTACCAAACGCGTTCAAGAAAACTGCCAGGAAAACAATTGAGATCCTACGATCTTGTATGCAACATCGTGTGCCAGCCATGCCATAAACCTGAAGCCTTTTAGGAAAAAAAACGTTCTCTCATCTGTGTCTAGAGATCATCAACAAGGTCAACTTTTAAACTTTATGGCAGGGTGTTTGTGAACAAATTTCATTCTACATGAAAGATCTTTTTCACGCCTTTGTCCTATTTGACGTGTCAGTGCGTGTGCTTCCAATTTGCCTAATGCATACTTGCACAGAAAAGAGTCTTTTCTACCCACGCTGCCTGGTTCCATGTTAATGCGCGCGAAATTTAAATAGCGTTGACCATAAACTTGGACGTGTCTGGTGCTTAAGAACAGCATTCACATGCAGGACAGCACGCCACGAGTATATACAAACAAATCATCGAGAAGGCGGCAAACCTCACGGGGATACTCGGCCTTCTGTCAAAAGCTTCTCAAAAGAGTGGATTGTTCCCGTGGCTAAACCGTCGCCATGAGCAATCCGTCTCGCCCATCTAGCCCTGGTTCTTCTGGCACAGCGCCAGCCTCCATTCCGAGACCAATCTGTGTCTTTGTGGAGCTGGTGCTGTTCACACTTGGTCACCCGTGAAAGAGGGAAAACGCTCGTAGTTCGAGCTTTGGTTGTGAATGGTATTCAATCATCACTCGACAAATTAGACCCTGGAACTTGACATCAAACATGAGCCTGCGACCTCATTTTTGACTCACATGCGAAGCAAAAGTGAGTCTATGTACTCAGCCGTGTCGTCCGTCCGTCCGTCCGTCCGTCCGTCCGTCCGGGCGTAAAAACTTAAACGTTGGATTTTTCTCGGAGACTATTAAGTCTATCAACACCAAATGTGGCATGATGGTGTATGATGACAAGGCCTCAAAAAGCATATATAGTGACTTAACCTTGCTTCAAGGTCAAGGTCACAGGAGCCATAAATGTGGTCTCAAAAACAGTCATTTTTCACATTTTCCAAATTTTCTCCCACGTTATTGAGAATGGCGACCTTACCTACAAGTGGTATATAGTAGAAAGCAAGCCCTATCTTTTGATACCAGTTTGGTTGACCTTGCTTCAAGGTCGAGGTCACAGGAGCTCTTCAAAGTTGGATTGTATACATATTTTGAAGTGACCTTGACCCTGAACTATGGAAGATAACTGTTTCAAACTTAATAATTATGTAGGGCACATGTTATACTTTTATCATGAGACACATTTGGTCACATATCGTCAAGGTCAAGGTCACTTTGACCCTTATGAAATGTGACCAAAATGGGGTAGTGAACCACTAAAAGTGACCATATCTCATGGTAGAAAGTGCCAATAATCACCATTGTGCTTCCTATGTCTTGAATTAACAGCTTTGTGTTGCATGACCTTGGATGACCTTGACCTTGGGTCAAGGTCACATGTATTTTGGTAGGAAAAATGTGTAAAGCATTTCTTTGAGTATGATGTCATTGGTAGGTTTAGTTTTTTTACCTTGACCTTGAAGGTCACCTGAAGGTCAAGTTCATATAAAGGTCAAGGTCAAGCATGTGAGTCGTATGGGCTTTGCCCTTCTTGTCACTTTTGGCCGGGAGTGTAGTGCACAAAAGAGTGTCCACCCCTGTGATATGTCTGTTTTTACTATTTGTATTCTTCAAAGGAATACCGTATGTAGAGTGGCACCGATAACAGGCTGGCCAGCGAGCTATTGACCCTGGGTTACGGCAACCTACTGTGTGTAAACGAAATAAAAATGGCCTCTGTTCCTTCCGATCGTGAGGCATTGCTCAAGGCTGCTGCACTGACCACAACATCGGCGGTTCAAACAAGACCGATACTTTGAGACCATTATTTAGGCGATTGCATATGATCGTTTGGGTTTGTTATCTATCAAGTCACTGTTCATAGGCGCCGATAGCGTTGCGAAGTAATCACGTAGAAACGAAACCAGTTCGCATGCTTTTGTGCGGTAAACATGAATGTGGGAAACTAATAGGATACTGGCGCAAGGCATTTCTGCCCATTTGAGAAATGATTGAGGTATGCAAAGATATTCGCATCGACCCTGTGTCGGCAACGAGAAAAGTGGAAAGCAAAGCGGTCAGAATGAAGCAACAGAATAAACCCTTTGAAGTTTCATTAATCATAAACAATGGCCGGGCTAAGTAAATGAGTTGAAAAACCTCATTTTGTTGTAGAATGGATAAATTACGGTCGTCTACGGAAGCTCACTAGTGTGTCGGGCTCGTTGTGGTTACGTCACTGAATAAGGAAATGAATATTACAAATGAAACCCGGTACGTTTATATAGCATTGCACGAGGGCAGGTGAGTTAAAGGGTTTAGATACAATTTCTCATGCGCAGGTATCATTGAGGGTAATATTGCAATGAGCACTTCACAAACTCTCTCTCTCTCTCTCATCACAGAAATGAAAACAATTTTGCTTCTTTTTCGCTCTTTTGAATAGAAAACTGAGGATAAGAAATGGATGACCATGACATAAAAGAGAGAAAAATTTGACTCGTGAGACAAGAAAAAGGCACGATGATATAAAACATCGCAATATATATACGAAGAAATGATTATTGTCCTGTAGAAAACGCAAACAGAATTATGAAGACGTTGCGAGCGATTTGCATCAACTCCCTCGGATTCTGTCCACACAATGCCATCAGATCATTTTGCCTGGAACATTATATCAAAATATATTATAACCATTTAGATATACATATGCTGGGAGTAACATTTTGGGGAGTTAGTCGTAATTTTTAAAGCTAGTTCAAGACATGCACACCAAAAAAGCTGAATCGGGCCTCAGACTTCTCGTCTTCGAGACAAACATGCAGTTACTAGGAAGCAGTAGGCGGATGGCGGGGAAGTTAATGTTTACCGAGTTCCATTTGAAAGGGCTTTGGGCTTTGTGGAAACTTTGGATGAATGGTGTAATCGCATAGAAAGAGAATGATTTATTTTTCACCCTGGGCTCTGACATTTGGGTTTAGACTGGCAGGAAAATTGTTCCTCTACCTGGACAGGTCCTACACAGGTGAACGTGGATCTCATGATTATGGGCCTGCTACAAGACTGGAAAATGCACCTTTTGCTGTTTAGGTGGTGAATCGGTTTAGAATGGTGTTGATCAAACATAGTGTTATTCCCAGCATTACGCCCTCAAATTACTCGTATGGATGTGAATATTCTGGTGTTCAATGTCAGCTTCACAAGCCCCCATATGACCCACAAATACTGGCAGAACAGGTTGTGGAGTTGATGCATCGAGACGGGCGATGAAAGAGGACGGAAGGGTTTACAACTTATTGCAAGCATTTCACAGAGACGCGCGACGCAGGAGACAATTAAGAAGAGAATGTAGACACAATAGAGAGAAGAAAATGAAAACATTTCACAGTAACACCTTATTTTGTCTGCTTGAAGTGCTAAGTCGAAAAATGTTTTTCACCTGCATCGCATGTCCCGGGACGGACAGTTCATTATCAAGACCGAGGTCATGGTAACCAGCAAAGACCTTGGGAACATAAGGTGAGATTGCAGTCAAGGTGATAGGACCATGACAAAGACCCCGGCGTCTAAACGGGACGTAAACGAGAGGTGTGCGCCATGCGTTTGTACTGTAAACAGTTTAAATAGTCGCGTAAGGAAGTGCTTGAACAAATGATACTTAGTTAGAAAATCAGTCGTTTATGATGTTCTGTTCGAGAGATACACGTTTACGGCACTCCACATGGCGCACATGATGGGGTTCGACGCAAACTTCATAGAGCCATCACTGACAGGTAAATGACTCAAAACGATACAGATTTACTGCTTTCAGGTTTTGTGGCGACAAGTTGTCGTTGCAAGTATCACTAACGGCTGTTGGCTTCCGTGAAAGCAAACTGTGGGGCGAGGGCACAAAGCACAAAGACGACATCTTCACGATTCTGCCGAAAGAAATCTCAGACAAGATTTTGTATCAGCTATCTCATGTTTATTTGCTGGTAATGTGTTCGAACTAATGTAGTGTTAAGCAGGCGTCGTCTTGCTTTAGTGCGAAAAGAGATTCCCAGTAACATGCAATATAGATAAAGGTTCTTGTTTAGTATTTATCCCTTCAAATGAGGACTTCTCATTGCAAAATCGACATTTGCTGCCCTTTACCATCTACTTCACAAAGGGAATTCAGCGGTGAAAATACCTTGAATGAAAATTCAGAAATAAAAACACTTAAAACGTGCACATATCTGCCCATGCATTCGTGTAGAAAAACAATGAAGTTATGATTGATTAACGCCGATTAATGAAATTCCGGACCTCATTATAAAACATCAACCTCACATAAAAAGTACTACAACAATTCATCTAAGTACAATACATATTTACAAAGCTCACGTACCCTACACCAATAAATATCTCGCAATTTCGTGATGTACAAAGTACGTCTCTGAGTATATACAACAACTCGTAATCGAATCATAGATGTAGATATCACTGCATGGATAAATCATTATATCAAAGCACCTCTATACATTGTTTTGCAAATAGAAAATGGAACTTCGAAATGTCTTCCCCAAGTAAATATCACAGTTTCATTATCACAGCAGTTTGACCCCGGTGTGTGTCACGGGACTATGTTCCAGAATAAAACAGTTTTTTCATGTGTAGAGCGGTGCAACAATACTCTACATTCACATCTATAGTTGATGTACAGATGAATGGCCCAGAAAAAGTATTTCAGCATTCTGTTTTCGAATGCTGACGAATGTTTGATAGCACGTTTGAGGGAGCAACAAGATCACGTGCTCGCCAGTGGGTCGGGATAGCTGTCTCTTGACGAAGCCACGAGGGAATACAAGTGTGAATCCGGTCCACCTCATGCATTACGATCATTCGTCTTTTCTCGGTCTCTGATGAGAGTAACGTTGGAAGTTTTAACCATACAAAGTTTTCCCAATCTGTATTTTGCCTATGCCAGTCCGAGCAGGTGCGTCACCGCATCACCGAGTGGGCAATGTTAGGTTAGGTTAGGTTCTTGAGGCACGAACGCTCTGATCAGTCACTGACTCCAATAGACAATACTTCCATTGACGAGACAGGCAGCTTCTTAATGAACCTTCATGAATATAGAGGGCACCACATACAGAGCTTGGGCTACGCTCAGACTGAGGTTGTCTGGCTGCTCGACAACTGTCACAAGTGTGTGTCATTTTTAGGGCGCCGGAGTATAGCGCGTCGCTAATGTGTTTCATTGTCTCGTGCTGTCCGTGTTGTTTTTTCTCGTATCAGCCTTGGCGACAGGGAGATAGGAAAGTAATTTATAGAACTGGTTGTGTGCGCATATGGTTTAGGCATTCCACAGTTTATCTTTTGAAAAGAGACAGAATTAGGCCAAATAGTGCAGTGACGTCAAAGAGATTTTTGGAGTGACGTCAAGGAGATTTTGGAGGGACGTCAGAGTTGCTAAAGGAGAGATTCGATACGGTTGTCGAATTGTTGAGCTCTCTCGTTTGTTCGCCTTTTGAAAGCGTTTATAGCTTAAAGGTGGTAGTGTCTTTGGTGTCAGTGTAAGACTAGGTCCTGACGCCAGAGAAGGTTGTCTCAACTACATGGGAGTTGGAGTTGCGACGGTCGTCCCTTTCTCTTTGGAACTTCGCTTTTGGGACAGTAAACATTAAGAAGTCGGAAGTAAGTTGAACTGTTATCGTTATCCGTAAAGTGCAAGTCTGGTCTCTGCTTCAGATAAAAATGGAGCCACGTAGTGAAACGTGCTAAACCGTTATGTTGCATGTAGTTGTGTTTGTGTGTAGTGATGCTTCGATGATGGTTTATCGTATGATGCATTGTTTAGTGGATAATTCAGGGGTAGTGATTTGTTTGTGGTACTACTCCTGGGTTTTCAATGCAAAGTTATGTGTGGTGATGCTTCGATGATGTTTTATCATATGATATTGTGTAAAAGATAATTTGGTGGTGGTTATTTGTTGTACCACCCATGGGGTTTCAATGTAAAACCACAGTAAGTTGGACGAAAGAGATAGTGAAATTGTAAAGGGTTGGGGGCGGGCAGTATCAAACGGGGAATAGAAGTATTGTCCGCCATGCTTCCATCTGAACATTTGTCGCCAGGTTTCAAGGTTCAAGGTTCAAGGTTTCAAGTTTCAAGGCTCAAGGTTCAAGGCTCGAGATTCAAGGCTCGAGATTCAAGGCTCGAGATTCAAGGTTCGAGGTTCACGAGTTCAAGGTCCGAGGGTCAAGTTTCAACGGGTTCTACGTTTTCAAGAGTCAACGTTGTCAAGATTCAGCGTCTACAGGTCATGTACCCTGGGATTATCGATCCCCCCTTTCCCTCCCCCAACCTTTAGTTGTGTGAGATTGAACATTTTCCACGTGGGACTTTCTGGGACGGAGTTGGGTGGAAGTGGGAGGTATTCGAGCTAGGCTTTGGCGTCCAGGACTAAACTCTCACTTCGCGTGTGAGAGGTCCAGGGTTCAACCCCTAGCACTACCAGGGGGGTGGCGTTTTATATTCATTGTTATTTAATATTAATTGTCTGTTGTGGTGTCGTTGTTTTTCGTCTTGTCTGTCTTAATAAATGTCATTATTTTGAATAACCAATACTGTGTGCAGTGATTTTTTCTTTAGTTGTTAGTTCCCCCTTTTGCATTCATTTTTTTCTCTCATTTATTGCCACGTGCTAAATTTTCTTTAGCTGTGTGACAAAGATCTCAGTCTGTCTATGCCCAGACCACACACACAGCAGATAGGTTAACACGCGAGTGACAACAACATTCTTCTCCACCTGCCTGAGTCTGTCCAGAATCATCAGCAGAAGGTCTGGTGCCTGCAGAGGTCTCCGAGGGAGAGGGTGGTGGTGTTTCGAGCGGTGCGGGGGACAGGGGGGAGATGCAGCCCCCCCAGACTGGGGGTGGCAAGGCGCTGAGGGACGGGGACCCCCTGCGACTGGAAATCGGCCACCTCCAGCAGGTAGTTCCTGCCATACTCCGCCAGTAGCCGTGCCTCGCTCTCGCTGAGACTGGATGGGTTGTCTGAAAAGGTGCGCATGCAAAATGTCAGCATTGATTAACTATGAATCAGAGGTATTCAGTGTAGGTAAACGCATGCTCACACGAGCGCACAATTACACCATATTCACACCCACCCACTCACATACATACACACTACATTCACACATACACACGCACGAGCACACACACACACACACACACACACATGCATGCAACACATACAACAAAACTTTCTCTCTCTCTCCCTCTCTCTCTCTCTCCCTTCTCTCTCTCTCCCTCTCTCTCTCTCTCTTTCTCTCTCTCTCTCTCTCTTTCTTTCTCTCTCTCTCTCTCTCTCTCTTACCCCCCACTCTCTCTCTCTCTCTTTCTCTCTCTCTTACCCCCCCCTCTCTCTCTCTCTCTCTTACCCCCCACCTCTCTCTCTCTCTCTTACCCCCCCCCCTCTCTCTCTCTCTCTCTCTCTCTCTCTCTCTCTCTCTCTCTCTCTCAATATCTCACTGCTGAAAACTGCGGGAACTGTTCATCCGAATCACGGCCAAACAAAGAGATGCATCTCTGCATAAACCTGCTAACACAGTGTAAGTACTGGGAAACTATGCACGATAACACCATCAGTGTCAGGCATTTTGAAAAACTTCGTGCACCCCCAAACAATACTGTGTCATCAATAGAGTACATTTCCCCAGATGTAGAAATTCTGAGTGACACAATGTGAACATTTTTTTAAAGGGACTGACTGTAACAAAAGCAACCATCAGGCACACACACAGAGCTTGCGAGAATCGTTGGTTCCAAATCGGTGCAGAGCTCACCACCACGCTCCAATCTCAGAGTACACAAAAAGTTGTGCACGATAAATCGCAGAGTTGAGTAATAGGCGATGAAAACTTTCGACGTGTGACAACAAAAACTTTTACGACAAACCAGCGAGGACTTAGCTTTTCTATCCGTGGACCGGCTTAAAACCGCCTGCAGCCTGTTGACTGGAACTAAATGCGCGCAGATAGAGCAAATGAGTTCTGCACTACCGGCATAGGAATTCGCGCACGCTAGCATAAACAGCTGCAGACATACCTGCACGCATGAACAATCATGAGATCTCAAAAAGTATGTACATCTCGCCAGCGCACGTTCTCTCTTATAACCATAAGGAAATACCATCACACGAATTGTGTATGCGTGCACTCTAGCTCTCTCTCTCTGTCTCTCTCTCTGTCTCTCTCTCTCTCTCTCTCTCTCTCTCTCTCTCTCTCTCTCTCTCTCACACACACACACACACACACACACACACACACACACACACACACACACACACACACACATTAGTCCATTTATACGTTACTTGATTAAAGAAAGCATTTCAATCAATAAGTTTTTACACTCAATCGTGTCGCACAATCATACGCATCTCACAACGACACAATTGAAAAAGATAGATACTGTTTTCAGTATGTTGACTGATCCCTAAATTCGTCCTGTTCGGAATTATGCAGCTTACTGCGACACGCGTAAATTTCACTAACGCAGAAAGTAATGGGAAAGTTTTATTTCTCTGCAAAGTGCTCTCGATTCCTTG
>JAWQFJ010034315.1:35000-37359 GCA_034096865.1 Theodoxus fluviatilis | reverse complement strand
GTGGGAGTGGTGTAGTGGAGTGCTGGTGGGAGTGGTGTAGTGGAGTGCTGGTGGGAGTGGTGTAGTGGAGTGCTGGTGGCAGTGGTGTAGTGGAGTGCTGGTGGGAGTGGTGTAGTGGAGTGCTGTGGGAGTGGTGTAGTGGAGTGCTGGTGGGAGTGGTGTAGTGGAGTGCTGGTGGGAGTGGTGTAGTGGAGTGCTGGTGGGAGTGGTGTAGTGGAGTGCTGGTGGGAGTGGTGTAGTGGAGTGCTGGTGGGAGTGGTGTAGTGGTGCTGGTGGGAGTGGTGTAGTGGAGTGCTGGTGGGAGTGGTGTAGTGGAGTGCTGGTGGGAGTGGTGTAGTGGAGTGCTGGTGGGAGCGGTGTAGAGGAGTGCTGCTGGGAGTGGTGTAAAGGAGTGCTGCTGGGAGTGGTGTAAAGGAGTGCTAGTGGGAGTGGTGTAGTGGAGTGCTGGTGGGAGTGGTGTAGTGGAGTGCTGGTGGGAGTGGTGTAGTGGAGTGCTGGTGGGAGTGGTGTAGTGGAGTGCTGGTGGGAGTAGTGTAGTTGATTGCTGGTGGGAGTGGTGTAGTGGTGTGCTAGTGGGAGTGGTGTAGTGGTGTGCTAGTGGGAGTGGTGTAGTGGAGTGCTGGTGGGAGCGGTGTAGAGGAGTGCTGCTGGGAGTGGTGTAAAGGAGTGCTGCTGGGAGTGGTGTAAAGGAGTGCTAGTGGGAGTGGTGTGGTGGTGTGCTAGTGGGAGTGGTGTAGTGGAGTGCTGGTGGGAGTGGTGTAGAGGAGTGCTGGTGGAGTGGTGTAGTGGAGTGCTGGTGGGAGTGGTGTAGTGGAGTGCTGGTGGGAGTGGTGTAGTGGAGTGCTGGTGGGAGTGGTGTAGTGGAGTGCTGGTGGGAGTGGTGTAGTGGAGTGCTGGTGGGAGTGGTGTAGTGGAGTGCTGGTGGATGTGGTGTAGTGGAGTGCTGGTGGGAGTGGTGTAGTGGAGTGCTGGTGGACGTGGTGTAGTGGATTGCTGGTGGGAGTGGTGTAGTGGAGTGCTGGTGGACGTGGTGTAGTGGATTGCTGATGGGAGTGGTGTAGTGGAGTGCTGGTGGACGTGGTGTAGTGGGGTGCTGGTGGGAGTGGTGTAGTGGAGTGCTGATGGGAGTGGTGTAGTGGAGTGCTGGTGGGAGTGTAGTGGAGTGCTGGTGGGAGTGGTGTAGTGGAGTGCTGTTTGGAGTGGTGTAGTGGAGTGCTGGTGGGAGTGGTGTAGTGGAGTGCTGGTGGGAGTGGTGTAGTGGAGTGCTGGTGGGGAGTGGTGTAGTGGAGTGCTGGTGGGAGTGGTGTAGTGGAGTGCTGTGGGAGTGGTGTAGTGGAGTGCTGGTGGAGGGTGTAGGAGTGTGGTGGTAGTGGAGTGCTGGTGGGAGTGGTGTAGTGGAGTGCTGGTGGAGTGGTGTAGTGGAGTGCTGGTGGGAGTGGTGTAGTGGAGTGCTGGTGGGATTGGAGTAGTGGTGAGTGGTGTAGTGGAGTGCTGGTGTAGTGGAGTGCTGGTGGGAGTGGTGTAGTGGAGTGCTGGTGGGAGTGGTGTAGTGGAGTGCTGGTGGGAGTGGTGTAGTGGAGTGCTGGTGGATGTGGTGTAGTGGAGTGCTGGTGGGAGTGGTGTAGTGGAGTGCTGGTGGGAGTGGTGTAGTGGAGTGCTGGTGGGAGTGGTGTAGTGGAGTGCTGGTGGGAGTGGTGTAGTGGAGTGCTGGTGGGAGTGGTGTAGTGGAGTGCTGGTGGGAGTGGTGTAGTGGAGTGCTGGTGGGAGTGGTGTAGTGGAGTGCTGGTGGGAGTGGTGTAGTGGAGTGCTGGTGGATGTGGTGTAGTGGAGTGCTGGTGGGAGTGGTGTAGTGGAGTGCTGGTGGGAGTGGTGTAGTGGAGTGCTGGTGGGAGTGGTGTAGTGGAGTGCTGGTGGGAGTGGTGTAGTGGAGTGCTGGTGGGAGTGGTGTAGTGGAGTGCTGGTGGGAGTGGTGTAGTGGAGTGCTGGTGGAAGTGGTGTAGTGGAGTGCTGGTGGGAGTGGTGTAGTGGAGTGCTGGTGGGAGTGGTGTAGTGGAGTGCTGGTGGAGTGGTGTAGTGGAGTGCTGGTGGGAGTGGTGTAGTGGAGTGCTGATGGGAGTGGTGTAGTGGAGTGCTGGTGGAGTGGTGTAGTGGAGTGCTGGTGGGAGTGGTGTAGTGGAGTGCTGGTGGGAGTGGTGTAGTGGAGTGCTGGTGGGAGTGGTGTAGTGGAGTGCTGGTGGGAGTGGTGTAGTGGAGTGCTGGTGGGAGTGTGTAGTGGAGTGCTGGTGGGAGTGGTGTAGTGGAGTGCTGGTGGGAGTGGTGTAGTGGAGTGCTGGTGGGAGTGGTGTAGTGGAGTGCTGGT
>JAWQFJ010034315.1:15000-30000 GCA_034096865.1 Theodoxus fluviatilis | reverse complement strand
CCTGCTCCTCTTGCTCCTCTTCCTCATCCTCCACTCCTGCTTCTCCTGCTCCTCTTGCTCCTCTTCCTCATCCTTCACTCCTGCTCCTCTTGCTCCTCTTTCTTGTCTTCTACTCCTGCTCCTCTTGCTCCTCTTCCTCATCCTCCACTCCTGCTCCTCTTGCTCCTCTGCTCCTCCTTCCTTGTCCTTCTACTCCTGCTCCTCTTGCTCCTCTTCCTCATCCTCCACTCCTGCTCCTCTTGCTCCTCTTCCTCATCCTCCACTCCTGCTCCTCTTGCTCCTCTTGCTCTCCTCCACTCTGCTCCTCTTGCTCCTCTTCCTCATCCTCCACTCCTGCTCCTCTTGCTCCTCTTCCTCATCCTCCACTCCTGCTTCTCCTGCTTCTCTTGCTCCTCTTTCTTGCTGTCGAACTCTCGGCTCTCGCGTGCGACACTCTTCCGTAGCCATACACACACATACCTGCTAACCAGCTTGGCTCGGCGTGCCGCAATACCTCCCGGCCTGCGGCCGTCGTTCCCCTCTGCCTCTGCTGAGCGCCCGCCGACACAATCTCTAAGGGCAAGTGGGATCTCCTGCCGGCGGCGCGTGCGCCTGCTGGGCGCCTCGTCCTGCATCTCGCCACTCCCTGCTAGCTCCTGTCCTGCCTCTGGCTCTCTGTTGTCGGTGGTGCTTCTAAACGCCGGCGCCTCGTGCGCCGCGTCCACAGCCCCACGCCTACGCCGCGGGCGCTGCTGCCTCAGCCTCCACTCCTGCTCCGCGTGCTCCGCTTCCGCAGCCGCCACGCCGGCTCCGCGTGCTCCTCGGCCTCAGCCTCCACGCCGGCGGCTCCGGCTCCGCGGGGCCGCGCGGGGCTGGCGACTCCTGCGCCGCTGGCGTGACCCCGCGGGCCGCAGCCGCCACGCCGGCTCCGCTGGCTTCGTCGTACTCAGCCTCCGACGCCGGACGCCCGGGCGCCCTCGGCCTCAGCCTGCCGCCGGCGGCGCCGGCGCCGCTGGCGCCGCTGCGTGGCTCGACGCCTGCGCCGCGGGCGCCTCTGCCGCAGCCTCCACTCTGCTCAGCGGGCGCGCGCCGCAGCCGCCACGGCCTGCGCCGCGTGCGCCGCGTCGCAGCCGGCACGCGGCGCCGCGGGCGCCGCTGGACATCCATCACACAAGATACAGAAAAGATAGGAGGAGAAAGGATAGAGGGAGAAGAGGAGGGGAGGAGAAAGAAGGATAAGAGGGAGAAGAGGAAGAAGAAGGAAAGAAGGAGAAGATTGATACTCTTTGCGTGTGACTTCTACTACGATCCTAGTGCAGACGCATGTAAGAGAAGCAACAAAAGGGAAGAGTAGGGGAGAAGGAAAACAAGAGTATCACGTTCCACACAACTCCTCTGCTCCTTTGCTCCTGCGGGTCTTCCTCTCTCTCCAGTCCCCCTTCTGCACTCCGTTCCTGCCTCTTTTTTCCACTCCGTCTTCTCTCATGCTATATATCCCACTATCCTCTCCGAGCTGCGGCAGTCTCAGTCTTCCTGCCTCCTTGCGACTGCCTATATGTTGGCGTCGCTACTACCCTGCCACAGCTGCTGGGCTGCTGATGCCGACTGCAGATAATGGGAACAACCAAAATGAACAAACAGGTATACGTGATACTGCTGCAATAGTCGCTAGTACTAATAGTGGTGTGGCAGTAATATTGTGGCAGCAGTGGTGGTGATGTTGATGATGAATGAGCAACGATATTAATAACCGTATAAAGGAAGAGTGACGTGATGTCCACTAGACAGAGCCAGCTTGGCCGGCACTGACAATGCCTACGATTTCTCTCTTGATCCGTTCCCTCGAGAGTTGTTTCCTTTCCAGAAATCACGTGTGTCATCGTCATGGGAAGCGCGTGCTGTTCTCTGGTACCCTTGCAGAAGACGAGGCCCAAGGAGTGCTTCCTGCAGCGTCTGTCCGCCTTGAGTCCCCACGCCAGGGTAGGCAACGCACGCGTTAGGAGAGAGATGAGACGAAAAGGAGCTACAGGAGAGATGGGGTGGGTTGGAGGAAGGGACTAGAGGAAGGGCGAGAAGATGCGGACGAGAACGAGAAACAGAGGAAGAGCAAGTAAGTAGAATAAGAGCAAGAGAGGTGCAACTGGAAGATGAGCAAGAGGAGGAGAGGAGTGAGTACGGAGGAGGAGGAGGAGGAGGAGAGGCAGAGGAAGAGGAGGAGGAGGAGGAGGAGGAGATGAGCGAGAGGAGGAGGAGGAGGAGAGGAGGAGATTGGAGGTAGAGGCAGGAGGAAGAAGCAGGAGGAGGAGGATTGAGCGAGGAGGATGAGGGCCAAGGAGGAGAGGGGGGAGCGACCAAGGAGAGGAGAAGGAGAAGGACGTAGGAGGAGGAGGAGAGGAGGAGGAGGAGGCAGAGAGAAGGAAGGAGGAGGAGGAAGAGGGAGGAAAAGAGCCAAGAGGAGGGGGAAGAGCCAGAGGCGTAGAAAGAGCAAGATTGGAGGAGGAGGAGGGACCCCCAGGACAACGAGGGGGGAGGGGAAGTGACCCAAGAGGAGGAGGAGGAAGGGAGCAGGAGGAGCAGGAGGACCAGGAGGAGTGTAGTAGGAGTTGAGGACAAGGAGGAAAGCGTGAGGACAAGGAGGGAGGAAGGAAGACAGATACGAGGAAGCAAGAGAGCATAAGGAAAGAAGGAGGAGGAGGAGGAGACGAGGGGAGGAGGAGGAGGGGAGATGTGAGGCAGGAAGAGGAGGAGGAGGAGAAGCGGAGGAGGAGGAGAAGCGAGAGGAGGAGGAAGAGACGAGGAGGAGAGAAGAGGAGGAGGACGAGAGAAGGAGGAGCGACGGAGTGAGAGGAGAGGGAGGAGGGGAGAAGACAAGAGGAGGATGAGGAGGAGGAGGAGCAGAGCAGGATAGCAGGAGAGGCAGAGGCAAGGAGGAGGTCGAGGTGATGCAGGAGCAAGAGAAAAAGCCGGAGAGCAGGAGAAGGAGGAGGGCAGAGGATGAAAAGGAGCAGAAGAAGGTAGGGGAGGTGATAGGAGAGTAGCAGCGAAGGAGGAGGAGGAGTTTCGTGTCGGACCATGGCTATCTTTGTCTGTCTGTGTGTCCTGTCTGTCTGTCTGTCTGACTGTCCGTCAGGTCTGTCTGTATGTGTTTACGTCTGTCCTGTGTCATGTGTGTAATCCTGGTCTGTTCTCTCTGCTGTGGTCTGGCGGCGAATAAGGCTATGTCAATATACATTGTATGTCGTGGGGTGTTGGCTCGGTGTCCACACTGTGTCAGTCCAGGATACCCACAGGTAAAAAAGAATGATCTATAAACCGACAAAACAAAGGGGAAGGGGAATCAGACAAACAAAAAAAATACAAACAGTAACAACAAGCAAAAGAGGAACAGAGAACGACAGAACCAAAACAAAAAAAAAAAAAAAACCAAAACAAAAAAAAAAAAGCAAAAAAAAAAAAAAAATAAAAAGGAAGTAAGAAAAAAGAAAGGAGAGAAAGAGAAGAAAAAAAAAAAAAGGAAAGCAAGGAAAACAAAGAAAGAGAAAAAGGGAAGGAAGGAAATAAATTCGGTCCGGGAAAGCAGGGAAGGGTATGTAGGTGTTTCGTTAACCCCACAGACAGACAGACAGACAGACAGACTGACTGACAGACAGACACACAGAGAAACAGACAGATTCACAGACACAGACAGACAGACACACATACAGACAGACAGACAGACAGTCAGACAGACAGACAGACAGACACACAGACAGACAGACAGATAGACAGTCCGACAGACAATCCTCCTCCTCCTTCGCCTGCTCCTCCTCCTTCACCTCAACTACCTTCTTCTGCTCCTTTTCCTCCTCCTGCTCCTCCTCCTTCTCCTGCTTCTCCTGCTTCTGCTCCTGCTCCACCTCGACCTCCTCCTGCTCCTGCTTCTCCTGCTCCTCCTGCTCCTGCTCCTCCTCCTTGTCCTCCTCCTCCTCCTCCTCCTCCTTCTCCTCCTCCTCCTCCTCCTTCCTCCTCCTCCCTCTTTCTCCTCCTCTCTCTTTCTCCTCCTCTCTCTTTCTCGTCCTCCCTCTTTCTCCTCCTCTTCCTCCTATTCCTCCTCCTCCTCCTCCTCCTCCTCCTCCTCCTCCTCCTCCTCCTCCTCCCTTTCCTTTTCCTCCTCCTCCTCCTCCTACTTTTCCTCCTCCTCCTCCTCCTCCTCCTCCTCCTCCTCCTCCTCCTCCTCCTCCTTCTCCTGCTCCTGCTCCTTTCTCCTTTTCCTTCCTCCTCCTCCTTCCTCCTCCTCCCTCCTTCTCCTCCTCTCCCCTCCTTCCCCCCTCCTCCTCCTCCTTTTCCTCCTCCTCCTCCTCCTCCTCCTCCTCCTTCTCCTCCTCCTCCTCCTCCTCCTTCTCCTCCTCCTCCTCCTCCTTCTCCTTCTCCTTCTCCTCCTCCTCCTCCTCCTCCTCCTCCTCCTCCTCCTCCTCCTCCTCCTCTCCTCCTCCTCCTCCTCCTCTTCCTCCTCCTCCTCCTCCTCCTCCTCCTCCTCCTCCTCCTCTTCCTCTTCCTCTTCCTCCTCCTCCTCCTCCTCCTCCTCCTCCTCCTCCTCTTGCTCATCTTCAGTTGCACCTCTCTTGCTCTTCCTCTTACTTGCTCTTCCTCTTGTTTCTCGTTCTCGTCCTCCTTCTCGCCCTCCTCTAGTCCCTTCCTCCACCCACCCCATCTCTCCTGTAGCTCCTTTCCGTCTTCTCTCTCTCCTAACGTGCGTGCCTACCCTGGCGTGGGGACTCAAGGCGGACAGACGCTGCAGGAAGCACTCCTTGGCCTCGTCCTTCTGCAAGGGGTCCAGGAACAGCACTCGCTTCCCACTGACGATGCACACGTGATCTGGAAAGGGAAACAACTCTCGAGGGAACGGATCAAGAGAGAAATCGTAGGCATTGTCCAGTGCAGGTCCAAGCTGGCTCTGTCTAGTGGACATCACGTCCTTTCCCTTTATACGGTTATTAATATCGTTGTCATCATCATCAACATCACCACCACTGCTGCCACAATATTACTGCCACCACTATTAGTACTGCGACTATTGCAGCAATCACTACTGTTGTTATTTTGGTTTTCATTTATCAGCAGCATCAGCAGCAGCAGCTGTGGCAGTAGTAGCAGACGCCAACGTAGAAGTAGCAGGAGAGGAAGACGAGAATGACGAGCAAGAGGAGTTGGAATAGCAGGAGAGAAGACGAGGAAAAAGAGCAGGAATGGAGTGCAGAAGGAGGACTGGAGAGAGAGGAAGACCAGCAGGAGCATAAGGAGCAGCAGGAGTGGGGAACGAGAGGGAGGGTGGAAGGAGCACGACTCCGGCAAGGGTGGAAGGCGAGGAAGAGGAGCAAGAGGAGCAGGAGTAGAAGACAAGAAAGAGGAGCAAGAGGAGCAGGAGTGAAGGATGAGGAAGAGGAGCAAGAGGAGCAGGAGTAGAAGACAAGAAAGAGGAGCAAGAGATGCAGGAGAAGCAGGAGTGGAGGATGAGGAAGAGGAGCAAGAGGAGCAAGAGGAGCAGGAGTGAAGGATGAGGAAGAGGAGCAAGAGGAGCAGGAGTGGAGGATGAGGAAGAGGAGCAAGAGGAGCAGGAGTGGAGGATGAGGAAGAGGAGCAAGAGGAGCAGGAGTAGAAGACAAGAAAGAGGAGCAAGAGGAGCAGGAGAAGCAGGAGTGAAGGATGAGGAAGAGGAGCAAGAGGAGCAGGAGTGGAGGATGAGGAAGAAGAGCAAGAGGAGCAGGAGTGGAGGATGAGGAAGAGGAGCAAGAGGAGCAGGAGTAGAAGACAAGAAAGAGGAGCAAGAGGAGCAGGAGAAGCAGGAGTGGAGGATGAGGAAGAGGAGCAAGAGGAGCAGGAGTGGAGGATGAGGAAGAGGAGCAAGAGGAGCAGGAGTGGAGGATGAGGAAGAAGAGCAAGAGGAGCAGGAGTGGAGGATGAGGAAGAGGAGCAAGAGGAGCAGGAGTAGAAGACAAGAAAGAGGAGCAAGAGGAGCAGGAGAAGCAGGAGTGGAGGATGAGGAAGAGGAGCAAGAGGAGCAAGAGAAGCAGGAGTGGAGGATAAGGAAGAGGAAGAGGAGCAAGAGGAGCAGGAGTGGAGGATGAGGAAGAAGAGCAAGAGGAGCAGGAGTGGAGGATGAGGAAGAGGAGCAAGAGGAGCAGGAGTAGAAGACAAGAAAGAGGAGCAAGAGAAGCAGGAGAAGCAGGAGTGGAGGATGAGGAAGAGGAGCAAGAGGAGCAGGAGTGGAGGATGAGGAAGAGGAGCAAGAGGAGCAGAAGTGGAGGATGAGGAAGAGGAGCAAGAGGAGCAGGAGTGGAGGATGAGGAAGAGGAGCAAGAGGAGCAGGAGTGGAGGATGAGGAAGAGGAGCAAGAGGAGCAGGAGTAGAAGACAAGAAAGAGGAGCAAGAGGAGCAAGAGGAGCAGGGGTGAAGGATGAGGAAGAGGAGCAAGAGGAGCAGGAGTAGAAGACAAGAAAGAGGAGCAAGAGGAGCAGGAGTGAAGGATGAGGAAGAGGAGCAAGAGGAGCAGGAGAAGCAGGAGTGGAGGATGAGGAAGAGGAGCAAGAGAAGCAGGAGTGGAGGATGAGGAAGAAGAGCAAGAGGAGCAGGAGTAGAAGACAAGAAAGAGGAGCAAGAGGAGCAGGAGTGAAGGATGAGGAAGAGGAGCAAGAGGAGCAGGAGTAGAAGACAAGAAAGGGGAGCAAGAGGAGCAGGAGAAGCAGGAGTGGAGGATGAGGAAGAGGAGCAAGAGGAGCAGGAGAAGCAGGAGTGGAGGATGAGCAAGAGGAGCAGGAGAAGCAGGAGTGGAGGATGAGGAAGAGAAGCAGGAGAAGCAGGAGTGGAGGATGAGGAAGAGGAGCAAGAGGAGCAGGAGTGGAGGATGAGGAAGAGGAGCAAGAGGAGCAGGAGTGGAGGATGAGGAAGAGGAGCAAGAGAAGCAGGAGTGGAGGATGAGGAAGAGGAGCAAGAGGAGCAGGAGTAGAAGACAAGAAAGAGGAGCAAGAGGAGCAGGAGAAGCAGGAGTGGAGGATGAGGAAGAGGAGCAAGAGGAGCAGGAGTAGAAGACAAGAAAGGGGAGCAAGAGGAGCAGGAGAAGCAGGAGTGGAGGATGAGGAAGAAGAGCAAGAGGAGCAGGAGAAGCAGGAGTGGAGGATGAGGAAGAAGAGAAAGAGGAGCAGGAGTGGAGGATGAGGAAGAAGAGCAAGAGGAGCAGGAGTGGAGGATGAGGAAGAGGAGCAAGAGGAGCAGGAGTAGAAGACAAGAAAGAGGAGCAAGAGGAGCAGGAGTGAAGGATGAGAAAGAGGAGCAATAGCAGCAGGACCAGACTACCTGTCATGTGGAAGACAGACTTGAAGCCCAGCCCGAACCTCCCCACCTTCAGGCTGTCGTCCTTCTTGAAGCTGTCGTGGATCATTCTCACCGCCCGCCAGTCGCTCTGCCTGAACAGCTGGTCGTTGAAGACGCACAAGGCAGGACCCTGGGGGACAGAGCAGCGGTGGCGTAGGCAGCAGTGAAGCAAAGGTCAGAGGTTACGCAGTGAGAGTCCCGGATGAAGGCATGGCAGTGTTGTCTTAATCTTTACTCCCTCGTAATCACTGTGTTTCCACTTACTACTGCTATCTTTTTTCCCCCTTCAACTTGCATCACATCCCTCATTCTCTCCATTCCTCCCCCCCCCCCCCCACCCACCCAACCACCACCCCACCCCACCATCTCCTCCCCCAACTTCCACCTTGTACTGCTACCTACTCCTTTTCTTAACCTCCAACTTGCATCTTCTCCCTTCCTCTTCCCTTATTCCACGCCATTTTATTTCTCCCCTCTCTTCCCCCAACCTACCCCCCCCCCCACCCCCCACCCCTCTTCCTCTTTCCATTTGCTCTTCATCCGAAGGCAAACATATTACCATCGCCCTATGGACACCGTTTGGACTAACTAAATTCTTATGGAGTGAACAATGGTTCGAGTTGCCTCCCTTGCACAGAAAGGTGTTTCTTCGTGCAGTCTACCTCAGAGAGAAGAAACAGACACCTCGGGAACAATAACAGCAATAGGACTTTTTCATATAATGGCAGGGCAGAACACAGTGCTATTGTAGATGTGAAAGTCTGTCTTGTATGGTAGTTCTTGTTTCATTTCATAGATGATATGCATCACCAAAACCACTCTTACCATTACCACCATTATCACAACCACTCCATTTATATTTCAACAACAACAACCCAAATATCTCTATCGCCATCACCTAGGTAACAATACCACAATCGCTACTCCCACAACTACCACAACATTCACAACCACCACCATTTCTACAACTAGCAGCACTTCTACAACTACTACCACTGCCACAACTACCAACACTTCCACAACTACCATCACTTCCACAACTACCAAAACTTCTACAACTATAAACACTTCCACAACTACCACCACTTCCACAACCACCACCATTTCTACAACTATCAGCACTTCTACAACTACCACCACTACCACCACTACCACCACTTCCACAACCACCACCATTTCTACAACTAGCAGCACTTCTACAACTACTACCACTGCCACAACTACCAACACTTCCACAACTACCATCACTTCCACAACTACCAACACTTCTACAACTATAAACACTTCCACAACTACCACCACTTCCACAACCACCACCATTTCTACAACTATCAGCACTTCTACAACTACCACCACTACCACCACTACCACCACTTCCACAACCACCATCACTTCTACAACTATCAGCACTTCTAAAACTACCACCCCTACCACCACTTCCACAACCACCATCACTTCTACAACTATCAGCACTTCTACAACTACCACCCCTACCACCACTACCACCACTTCCACAACCACCACCATTTCTACAACTATCATCACTTCTACAACTTCCACCACTACCACCACTTCTACAACTACCACCATTTAAACAACTAACACCACTTCCACCACTTCCACAACCACCACCATTTCTACAACTACCACCACTTTCACAACTACCACCACTTCCACAACTACCAACACTTCTACAACTATCAGCACTTCTACAACTACCACCCCTACCACAACTACCACCACTTCCACAACTACCACCATTTCTACAACTATCAGCACTTCTACAACTACCACCACTACCACCACTTCTACAACTACCACCACTTCCACAACCACCACCATTAACACCACTACCACCACTTCTGCAACTACCACCACTTAAACAATTAACACCACTTCCACCACTACCACCACTTCTACAACTACCACCACTTCTACAACTACCACCACTTAAACAACTAACACCACTTCCACCACTACCACCACTTCTACAACTACCACCACTACCACCACTACCACCACTTCTTCAACAACCACCACTTAAACAACTAACACCACTTCCCCCACTACCACCACTTCCACAACTACCACCCCTACCACCACTACCACCACTTCTACAACTACCACCACTTCCACCACTACCACCACTTCTACAACTACCACCACTACCACAACTACCACCACTTCTACAACTACCACCACTTAAACAACCAACACCACTTCCACCACTACCACCACTTCTACAACTACCACCACTTCTACAACTACCACCACTTAAACAACTAACACCACTACCACCACTTCTACAACTACCACCACTACCACCACTTCTACAACTACCACCACTTAAACAACTAACACCACTTCCACCACTACCACCACTTCCACAACTACCACCCCTACCACCTCTACCACAACTTCTACAACTATCACCACTTCCACCACTACCACCACTTCTACAACTACCACCACTACCACAACTACCACCACTTCTACAACTACCACCACTTAAACAACTACCACCACTTCCACCACTACCACCACTTCCACCACTACCACCACTTCCACAACTACCACCCCTACCACCACTACCACCACTTCTACAACTACCACCACTTCCACCACTACCACCACTTCTACAACTACCACCACTACCACAACTACCACCACTTCTACAACTACCACCACTTCCACCACTACCACCACTTCCACAACTACCACCCCTACCACCACTACCACCACTTCCACAACTACCACCCCTACCACCACTACCACCACTTCTACAACTACCACCCCTACCACCACTACAACCACTTCTACAACTACCACCACTACCACCACTTCCACAACCACCATCACTTCTACAACTATCAGCACTTCTACAACTACAACCCCTACCACCACTACCACCACTTCCATAACCACCACCATTTCTACAACTATCAGCACTTCTACAACTACCACCACTACCACCACTTCCACAACCACCACCATTTCTACAACTACCACCACTTCCACAACCACCACCACTTCCACAACTACCACCACTTCCACCACTACCACCACTTCCACCACTACCACCACTTCTACAACCACTATAACTTTTACAACTATCAGGACTTCTACAACTACCACCACTACCACCAATACCACCACTTCTACAACTACCAACACTTCCACAACTACCAACACTTCTACAACTATCAGCACTTCTACAATCAACAACACTTCTATAAATATCAACACTTCTACAACTAATTCCATTTCTACAACCACCCCCACTTCTACAACTACCACCACTTCCCACCAGCCTTCCACTACACCACTCCAACAAGCACTCCACTCCCACCAGCACTTTACTACACCACTCTCACCAGCGCTCCACTCCCACCAGCACTCCACTACACCACTCCCACCACCACTCCACTACACCACTGCCACCAGCACTCCACAACACCACTCCCACCAGCACTCCTCTATACCACTGCCACCAGCACTCCACTACACCACTCCCACTAGCACTCCACTCCCATCAGCACTCCACTACACCACTCCCACCAGCACTTCACTACACCACTCCCAACAGCACTCCACTACATCACTGAAACCAGCACTCCACTCCCACCAGCACTCCCCTCCCATCAGCACTCCACTACACCACTCCCACCAGCACTCCACTTCCACCAGCACTCCACTCCCATCAGCACTCCACTACACCACTCTCACCAGCACTCCCCAACACCACTCCCACCAGCATTCCACTACACCACTCCCACCAGCACTCCACTACACCACCGCCACCAGCACTCCACTACACCACTCTCACCAGCACTCCACACATCACTCCCACCAGCGTTCCACTACATCACTGCCACCAGCACTCCACTCCCACCAGCACTCCACTCCCATCAGCACTCCACTACACCACTACCACCAGCGCTCCACTTCCACCAGCACTCCACTCTCACCAGCACTCCACTACACCACTCCCACCAGCATTCCACTACCATCAATCCCACCAGCACTCCACTACCACCAGCACTCAACTCCCACCCGCACACCACTACACCACTCCAACCAGCACTCCCCTACACCACTCACATCAGCACTCCACTACCATCACTCCCACCAGCACTCCACTACCATCACTCCCACCAGCACTCCACTACCATCACTCCCACCAGCACTCCACTACATCATTCCCACCAGCACTCCACTACATCATTCCCACCAGCACTCCACTACCATCACTCCCACCAGCACTCCACTACATCATTCCCACCAGCACTCCACTACATCATTCCCACCAGCACTCCACTACATACTCCCCCCAGCACTCCACTACACCACTCCCACCAGCACTCCACTACACCACTCCCACCAGCAATCCACTACCATGAATCCCACCAGCACTCCACTACCATCACTCCCACCAGCACTCCACTACCATCATTCCCACCAGCACTCCACTACATCATTCCCACCAGCACTCCACTACATCATTCCCACCAGCACTCCACTACATCATTCCCACCAGCACTCCACTACATCATTCCCACCAGCACTCCACTACAACAATCCCACCAGCACTCCACTACATCAATCCTACCAGCACTTTACTACCATCACTCCCACCAGCACTCCTCTATACCACTTCCACCAGCACTCAACTACATCACTCCCATCAGCACTCCTCTACACCACTCCCACCAGCACTCCACTACATCAATCCTACCAGCACTCCACTACATCAATCCTACCAGCACTTCACTACCATCTCTCCCACCAGCACTCCTCTATACCACTTCCACCAGCACTCCACTACATCACTCCCACCAGCACTCCACTACATCACTCCCACCAGCAATCCACTACCATGAATCCCACCAGCACTCCACTACATCACTCCCACCAGCACTCCACTACACCACTTTCACCAGCACTCCACTACATCACTCCCACCAGCACTCCACTACATCACTCACACCAGCACTCCACTACATCACTCCATCCAGCACTCCACTACATCACCCCCACCAGCACTCCACTACATCAATCCTACCAGCACTTCACTACACCACTTCCACCAGCACTCCACTACTCCACTCCCACCAGCACTCCACTACCACCAGCACTCCACTACCACCAGCACTTCACTACACCACTCCCACTAGCACTCCACTCCCACCAGCACTCCACTACCACCAGCACTCCACTACCACCAGCACTTCACTACACCGCTCCCACAAGAACTCCACTCCCATCAGCACTCCACTACACCACTCCCACTAGCACTACACTACTCCCACCAGCACTCCACTACACCACTCCCACCACTACACTGCTTCCACCAGCACTCCACTACACCTCTCCAACCAGCACTCCACTACACCACTCTCACCAGAACTCCACTACACCACTCCGACCAGCACTCCACTTACATCAGCACTCATCTACACCCATCCCACCACCACCCTACTACACCGCACCCATCAGGACTCCACTACATTACTCCCAGCAGCACCCCCACTACACCACTCTCACCACCACCCTACTACACCGCACCCAGCAGCACCCCCACTACACCACTCTCACCACCATCCTACTATACCGCACCCAGCAGCACTCCACTACATCACTCCCATCAGCACTCCATTCCCACCAGCACTCCACTACACCACTCCCACCAGCACTCCTCTACATCAATCCCACCAGCACTCCTCTACATCAATCCCACCAGCACTCCACTCCCACCAGCACCCCATTCCCACCAGCACTCCACTACACCACTCCCACCAGCACTCCATTACACCACTCTCACCAGAACTCCACTACACCACTCCCACCAGCTCTCCACTCCCACCAGCATTCCTCTACACCACTCCCACCAGCACTCCTCTACATCAATCTCACCAGCACTCCACTCCCACCAGCACTTCACTCCAACCAGCACTTCACT
Source organism: Theodoxus fluviatilis (assembly GCA_034096865.1). NCBI lineage: Eukaryota > Metazoa > Mollusca > Gastropoda > Cycloneritida > Neritidae > Theodoxus > Theodoxus fluviatilis. Next base: position 16,715 of record JAWQFJ010034315.1, on the reverse strand, counting down.
CCCACCAGCACTCCACTACCACCAGCACTCCACTCCCACCAGCACTTCACTTCCACAAGTACTCCACTCCCACAAGCACTCCACTCCCATCAGCACTCCACTACACCACTCCCACCACTACACTGCTCCCACCAGCACTCCACTACACCTCTCCCACCAGCACTCCACTACACCACTCTCACCAGAACTCCACTACACCACTCCGACCAGCACTTCACTCCCGCCAGCACTCCTCTACACCCATCCCACCACCACCCTACTACACCGCACCCATCAGCACTCCACTACACCACTCCCAGCAGCACCCCCACTACACCACTCACACCACCACTCTACTACACCGCAAACATCAGCACTCCACTACATCTTTCCCAGCAGCACTCCACTACACCACTCCCACCAGGTCTCCACTACACCACTGTCATCAGCACTCCACTACACAACTCCCAGCAGCACTCCACTACACCACCACCACCAGCACTTCACTACACCACCCCCACCAACACTCCACTACACCACCGCCACCAGCTCTTCATTACACCATTCCCACCAGCGCTCCACTACACCACCGCCACCAGCCCTCCGCTACACCACTCCCACCAGCACTCCACTGCCCCACCGCCACCAGCACTCCACTACACCACCGCCTCCAGCACTCTACTACACCACCGCCACCAGATCTCCACTACACCACCGCCACCAGCACTCCATTACACCACCGCCACCAGCACTCCACTACACCACCGCCACCAGCACTCCACTACACCACCGCCGCCAGCACTCCACTACACCACCGCCACCAGCACTTCACTACACCACCGCCACCAGCACTCCCTTACACCACCGCCACCAACACTCCTCTGCACCACTCCCACCACTACACCACTCCCACCACTACACCACTCCCACCAGCACTCCACTACACCACCGCCACCAGAACTCCACTACACCACCGCCACCAGCACTCCACTACACCACTCCCACCAGTACTCCACTACACCAGAGACACTATATATAATGGACTGCTGACTTGACCCTTCAGTGTATAGTCTAAATATAGTCGCAGTGCTGTCTGCCCAGCTCCGCCTTCCCACCAGCAACGATCATTTCCGGTTTCCGAGTTTACCGAATGGAGCAGCTAATCGAGGAGATACTTGAGGTAAGTACGCAGCATTTACTGAAAACAAGTAGTTGAAAAGAAAGAATGAACATTGACCTATGGTATCTCTGCTCGCTCCCATTCAGGATCGTTGTGTTATTATTCTGTGGAACGACAGCCCTCTATTTCGGCCTGTGTATGCTCCACAACCAACAACTGCACAGTTATTTCCTGGCATGTTGTGTCAAAACCCTCTGAATCCCACAGACGCTGGATATAGCTGGAATGGTTCCACTGTGCTTTTAAGCAGACGCTACGTCAAAGAACACACTTCATATTCAACGAATTGTCAGTCCAACTTCAACCTCTGACTCTACAATCCGCAAATTACATCATGTCTTTGCACAACTGAATTCAGCTAGAGATGATAAAGCACAGTACAAGAAATAACCATTACATTCTATTGCTGTGTGGACAATGGAACCTGCCCAGATTTAGACCGGAAGAGATCAGTGCCTCCGCCCTGATTTTCTGCGCAAGACGGCACTGGCAGACGCGTTTCGCGCAGGCAGCTATCCAGTTACTATAGTATCTCTGACTACACCACTGCGTACCT
>JAWQFJ010034315.1:2500-10000 GCA_034096865.1 Theodoxus fluviatilis | reverse complement strand
GCGGAGGGCCGCTATTGCGGGATTTGTTTTGTCAAAAGTTCTTAAGGCCATTTTGATTCTTTTGTCCCAAAACACCGGCCGCCGCACATCCAAGTCACACAACACATCAAAATGGTCAGAGGTCAAGGTTTGAGAGTCATAACATGAACGAAACACATTGTCATCAGGACGAAACAGCACCCAGTCAATGATATGACCAGATCTGTGGATGGGGTCTGAAACAGCTTGCTTCAGACCGAAGGTAGACAAGATGTCCACCATGCGTACAGTACTGTAGCTTTCTGGCTTATCATAATGAAAATTAAAATCACCAAAAATGACAACATTCCCTTGAAGAGTGGCTAACATATCACTAAACTGTGCATAGAACATTGCATCTGTCAACTTGTTTGCTTTGCTGGGGGGTGACCTATACACACAAAAGAAATGCACACAAACTGGGGTGTTCAAAATCAGCTGGATGACCTCGAAACTGTCATGGGAAAACGAGAAAGATATACTGACCACAACTGGAAAATGTTCTCTAAATGGTACTGCCACACACCCCGCCCTCGTTGCACGAGGATGATACTTGAGACAATAACCTGCAGGAGTAAGGTCCGCGTGCTTGGATTCGTCGCCGTGAGTCTTCAGCCATGTTTCGGTCAGAAACATATTCCCTTTCTCATCATGGATAAACTCCACAATGTCAATGCGTTTGGACTTGTTCCCGACAGACTGTGAGTTAAAGACACACACAGACAGGCGGTCACGTGACGATGACTTGACGTCGACAAGGTTGTAAGGCTGCGGCCCACGAGGAGTGCCCGACACAAAGCCCGACACTCCAGGAGTGGGGACAACCAGCGTACCGTTGTTAACAGTAGAGCCTAGAGAGACATCAGCAAAAGGAAGAGGCGCAGTGTCTGAGGCGTCAGACACTGGGCTGAGAGGTACCGGCCTGAAAACTGGAGATGAAGGCGATGATGCGCTGCCAGAGGCGATGACATCGGGAGATGTAGCGCCATTGACATCTCTAGACCCATGAAGGCTCGATGGAATAGCAACCTCGTCGTCCGAAGACAGCGGTCAGCAGTCAGCGCGTACCGTATCAGGGGTACTGACCTTGACGCTAGTACCAAACACAAGCACTGGAATCTTTCTCTGCTTTCTTCTCCCCCCCTGCCCTGGATCTCCTGGCCTTCACACGTTGCTTAATACCAAGTTCAAGCAAGGTGGCATCAAGTATAGGATCCGGTGGATACCCCTTTTCACGCAGTGGCAGAACTGTTATGTCCCTATGAATTACTTTCTTTTCTCCACGACTATGAGAAGGGATCGATTTGAAAAGAGAGTTTGTGCGTTGAACGCGACGAACAGACTCATTAGAATGAAACGATCCCCGATCTCAGACTGAGGTAATTTGCTTCGAGGACTGAATGACTGAGCATCCATATCGGACACAACTCTTGGTGGAGGCTCTGAGCGACTCAATGTTGGCTGGCACTCTCTACATCTGTGACACGGGACGCGTTTGTTAGGCCCAAAATCTCGAGATTCTTCCTCAATGGCTTATCGAGGGAGAGCGAGACGCTCCTACAGCTTAAAAAAAACCGGCCAATCATCGACTGGCAAGGCGGAAAAACATGGCTGCCTCCCGGCGCCAGAGTCGGTGAAGGAGTTGCCGATAGACTAAATAACTGACGATTCAGATATCACAGCAGTTTTTCACTTGATAGAACACCCCACGGTGTCATATCGAATGGCACGGGAGCTTTTTCAACGAATAAAAAGCAACCCGGGTTCAACTGTAGACAATTTTGTCGAAAATGTTAGGTCTCGATACATTTCGATCAATTCAAGGGACATAATTCACAGCGCGTACGTATACCGTGTTGCGGGTTTGCAAGCGATAAAAAAATTTCGGCAGTGTATGTCCAGAAATTAATAAACTATACACCTACTCCTCAAAATATACAAATGAACACTTGAACAGCAAATACTTCCGTGTACGTACACTTTTCCATTGTCGAACCCTGAGAAACACATTACAGGCACTGCCGTCTATCAGCGGTATCCCAATTGGCACGGTCTCCGCCATTTTGGCTCATCCGGGTCTTTGCAGCGGAAAGCATCAAGGGAGCACCGGAGCTCCCTCAACCTCCCGCCTTCACGCCTCTCCATTCATCCATCCATCCACCCATTCATCTATTCACTCATTCATTCATCCATCCATCCATCCATCTATCCATTCATCTACCCATCCATCCATCCATCAATCTATCCATCCATCCATCTGTCTCACCCCAATGATAGGATACAACGGCAAGCAGACATGAACTCTGAACAACCGTGGATTATGTTCTGTTTTGGAAGATCCTCCAAATATTTGGTCCATTATTTACTGATCTCTCTGTCATACCCTACACATTATTTTTGCCAGTTCGTGTTTCTGTCCATTCATCTATCTATCTATCTATCGACTGATGAATAATCGCCAGACTTCCTGCAACTCAATACTCTTTCGCTATTTGTATTTGCACCGTACGGTACTACAACGAATCCTCTACAAAACATCGCTAACCATTGCGAGTTGATCCGCAAGGTGCCCTCTCTGTCGCTGACTTACCTCCGGCCACGCTGCTTTCTGCTATCGATAAAAACACTTGGATAAAAATACATGTGTGGCCTCGGCTTGTGGAGTGGCAGGGACGAGAGGTACTTTGCTACTTCCGCCTTTCTCAGATAGAGCAGGGGCGCGTTGCAAACGGCGAGATTTGCCAAGATTTGCCAAGAAAAGCAAGAAAACCAAGCATTCTCAACGCTCTCGCTCCGAGGAAAACGAGGCCTAGGCGAGACTTCGCAAGCAGCTCTGAGAGGTGCTCCGCCTAGCGAGAATAACGAGAAAATATGGCGACGGTGCGACACACAAAGCTTGGTTTTTTGTTTTTAGATGATACATTTTAATGTAAACGTCCCAACTGCCAGTTGGCAGCTTTTGTAGACCGGTGAGTGCTTGTTATGTCTTTAAAACTGGTGTTTAGATCACAGATCGGGCCGTGTCAGTCAAAAATGTCTGCCAACTCTGAAAGTGGAGGAGTCCACTCATTTCATGAGTCGATGCATGAGTCGTCGTGTGTGTTGTTGTACCATTTGGGCAGGTAACCTACCTAAACACCCTACTTCAGCTATGTTCTCCCATTGCTCAAGATATATCTACTGACTACAAAACCTTCGTTTGACAGGAAAGCAGCTGCAATAACGTCGCTGTCGTCTGTCATTTCCATAAAAATTCTCTTTTTCAAGGTTTCTCGCATTCTGGCCGCCATCTTGCTCTCTCCACTTCTGACTACGAGATCTCGTGGGTCGTTGCTTGTGGCCTAGTTCTTGCCTTGGACCGCGACTAGCCAAATCTTGCTGGGGTAGGTAGCGCCACAACGTGTGTGCTGGAGCAACTAAGTTTGGGCTCACATGCCGCGCGTCGTATTGATGTCCCCAGGGCACTCTGACCTCTAATGACATCTGACCTCCAATGCAACACGCGCCACAGTGCCCCGTAGCGTGGGCCTCACACAACGCTCACCTGTTGCCTCTGTAGATTCTGGGCCGAGGCGTCCTACTTGGGCTCGGTTTTACAACGAGTTGTGACATGTCTCATCAAGGAATTTCATCCTGACGAGTACCATATTCAAGGTGAGAATACCGTGTGTACCTTTCACAATCTTTGTCTCTCGACTCGGATTGAGAACGCAGATGAAAAATAATCCGCATTACGAAGATTTGCATGACGGATGAAGATCTTTTAAAGGTGAAAGTTTCATGTGTGTCTTGCACCAGCCCTGTCATTTCTAGTCGTGGCTTGGATTCAAAACTCTTACAAAGAATGTCCTCATTCCTCTTTTCCAATCTCCAAATCCTAGATTACCAATTAATACCAGTGGACATTGGTCTTACAGACTTTGACTGGGCAGATGTTACCAGAAGGAAGCTTACACCCATGTGTCAGGTCTTGCATTTTCGTCACTCACTCTCCCATCCATGGACTACCCGGACTGTGATTTTACCTTTTAAAGTCATTTGTTGTTGTTGTTTGTTGTTGTTGTTGTTGTCAGTTATATACATTTAGGTGTTGGTTTATAATGTTTTGTAAATTTAATTGTGAAATTGTACATGTAGTGAAACCGATTAGCTCGTTTCGGTCTTAAGGGGAGGAGCAATGTTGTGAAGGTTCTAGAACGCACGAGAATATCGCAGCGCAATCGGGCTGTTTACATGAGCCTCTCCGCTCCTGCATTTGCTTGGTTGCGTGACGGAGTCGGGCTAAATTTTTCTTGGCTATGTCACGTGACGTTAGTCGCGAAAGCTGCCGGAGCCTGGAGGTATGTTCAACTCAGTTCTGGAAAGTTCTGGAGCCTGTGTAAGAGTATATAAGCAGGACGACATGAGAGAGCGAGAGCACACACAACACAGAGTTAGTTAAGGTGAGAGCTTAACAAGAAGTTAAGCGAGTCCTTCTTTGTAAGCAGCGGGTCCTCTGAGGCATTGTGTATAAAGTGACGTTGTTTACTGATTGTCACCGCTCTTTTTTTCGACCAGTGCGTGAATAAAGTTTTGTTGGAAACGATGACCGGAGTTTGTAAACTTATACTTCCCGGCGCAAGTTAGGAGAACCCCCGTAGTAGCAGGACATTGTGAAGAGAGGAGTGCAACAGAGGCAAGAGGTGCAGAGTCGATTTATATTCCCTCACCGCAAACTGGTTTCGACAGGGAAATTATAATCACACACGAGGCTTTCCGCTTACTGAGACGTGTCCAGATGCAACTATCTGTACTTTATATCATCTCAGGCAGTCTGAGTGAAACCTCGATCAAGTAGACTTCAGTGTAGGAGTGCAAGTAACGACTGGGCAAATGACCATCCTTCTGCTCTCTCCATCTCGCTTTCACCCCGCTCCACGGCTTGTGTTTTGAAACGGCAACAAAATGCTCAAACCGTTTTCTTTGCGAGCAGACATGGCGATCTCACTTTCCTCCTCACCACACAGGAATCCCGGCAAAAGTCAGAAATGTCCACCCCCACTGCAATGGCTGTGTGTGGTAAAAACAATTAAGGCTCTAGATACAACAGTGTTGGACAACTTACCCTCACGGTGGGAATGTGGAGACAAAATGATTCAGTCCTGCATCGCACTCGGACCAACCTTCACCCAGACTCCACGCTGCACAGCGACAGTGCAGATGCGCGCAGTTGGCTGCACTCAATGCAGATGAGCAGACGAGTGACTTCCTTCTCTCCTCTTTCAAAGTAGAGCGATGACGTCACGTTCCGAGAAGCGCGCTGTACCCCCGTTAGATCACGTGACGGGCACTCGCTAATCCCCTCAGGCCGACAGACACTCTCCTTGTCCTATGTGCAGGTGACGCGCCAAGCGCCCGAAGCGTAACTTGACGACATGGAAGGCGATTCAGGGGTAGGCATGTAGGCCTTGCTTTCTGCAGAAATCGATTATGAGACTGGAAAGGGGGGTGTGAGTGTGTGAGTGTGTGTGTGTGTGTGTGTGTGTGTGTGTGTGTCTGTGTGTCTGTCTGTGTGTCTGTATGTGTGTGTGTGTGTGTGTGTGTGTGTGTGTGTGTGTGTGTGTGTGTGTGTGTGTCTGTGTGTCTGTCTGTCTGTGTGTGTGTGTGTGTGTGTGTGTGTGTGTGTGTGTGTGTCTGTCTGTCTGTCTGTGAGTCTCTGTGTCTGTGTATGTGTGTCTCTGTGTGTGTGTATCTGTGTGTCTGTATGTGTGTTTGTGTGTGTGTGTGTGAGTGTGTCAGTGTGTCTTTGTGTGTGTGTCTGTTAGCCTCTGTGTGCGTGTGTGTGTGTGTGTGTGTGTGCGTGTAAGTGTGTCTTTGTGTGTATGTGTGTGTGTGTGTGTCAGTGTGTCTTTGTGTGTGTGTCTGTTAGCCTGTGTGTGTGTGTGTGTGTGTGTCAGTGTGTCTTTGTGTGTGTGTGTGTGTGTGTGTGTGTGTGTGTGTGTGTGTGTGTCTGTGTGTCTGTGTGTGTGTCTGTGTGTGTGTGTGTATGTGTGTGTGTGTGTGTGTGTCTGTGTGTGTGTGTGTGTGTGTGTGTGTGTGTGTGTGTGTGTGTGTGTGTGTGTGTGTGTGTGTGTGTGTGTGTGTGTGTGTGTGTGTGTGTGTGTGTGTGTGTGTGTGGAGATCACCCCCTCCCCCTTTTCACTTGAATTTATTGTTTCTACTAACCTGTGTTGTGTGAGTTTGAGTGGCCGCCAACCGTAATAAACTATATTAATAAATTAAGCTATGATAGCGTGTTATGGCTCGCCAACCATAGCTCCACTGTGTGTGAGAGTTAAGAGTTGACCCACTCCGTCTCCCTGCCCGATTCGTGAAGAACGAGTGACCAGGAACACCGTGACTTGCTTTGCGTTTGCTTTGGACTGTTCTAGTGATTTTTGTGCTTAATGGTGAAGCTCTGTCCGTCCATCCATATGTCGCCAACAGTGGAAAACTTTGTACACGCTTAAGTGCTGGCGGGCGGAATGGGAATGTGTGATTGGCCGCCTTTCCAAAACTTGACTGAAGACACTTCCGACGAACGACTATCCCTTATATGGGGGACGTGTGATTAGGCCGTGAGGAAAAGTGGGCGTGGCCCGAGTGTTCACATTGGATGAGAGAGCACAGGTTTCGAAGGCGGCCGTGCTTCGACTATATAATCATCGCCCTCCCTGTGGTCGGGTCGGGAAAACACCATCAATTAGTAAAGACCACCCCCATGTAAGAAAGTCATCCCGACCTCGTTCAAAGAGACACAGCTCCTCTCCCCCCCCCCCCCCCCCCCCCCCCACACACACACACACACACAGTCGACGAGGAGTGAGGTGCCTGCCCATGGGTCAAGTACAAGTCACCGTGCTCTCCAGCGTATGAAGCTACAGTCAAGACACTCCAGAGTCAGCCCTGTCTCCAGGGCGAAACTTCAAGTCGCCGTGCTAGCCAGCGCATGAAGCTACAGTCAAGACACTCCAGAGTCAGCCCTGTCTCCAGGGCGAAACTTCAAGTCGCCGTGCTAGCCAACACCGGAAACTACCGACAAGATTCTTCCCCGTTCACCCATTACCAGGGTAAAATTCACGTTTCAGAGTGGTTCATTGTGCCTGCCTGTGCACCGGTTGCCCCCTGTTCCCCTTCCCCTCTCTCCCCTCCTAGAGTGCTGACTGATCACGACTACCTCATTTCAGGACTACCTTCGCGCTTGTTGACGGATGCGGTCTTCCAAGCAGATAAGTTCATTTTATTCGGTTGGCGAGCCATATTTATTCTGGGTTAGAGATTCAATTGAATTATCATTATTCCCTGATTATCATTACTAACCTTTAGTTACCTAGTATTATTGTTATTGAGTGAAATTAAAGTGATTTGAATTTGACCTTTGTCCTCACCGTATTTATGTCGTGTTACATCGTTTGATAGAATGACTGTGTGAGATAGGGTTGCTAGTTCGGCTGTGCGTGTGTG
>JAWQFJ010034313.1:0-22500 GCA_034096865.1 Theodoxus fluviatilis | reverse complement strand
CCTCCTCCTGAGTAGTGTTTCCAACCCTTCATCTATGCCTACACCTTCACCCTCCTCCCTCCCCCTCCTGAGTAGTGTTTCCAACCCTTCATCTATGCCTACACCTTCACCCTCCTCCCTCCCCCTCCTGAGTAGTGTTTCCAACCCTTCATCTATGCCTACACCTTCACCCTCCTCCCCCTCCTGAGTAGTGTTTCCAACCCTTCATCTATGCCTACACCTTCACCCTCCTCCCTCCCCCTCCTGAGTAGTGTTTCCAACCCTTCATCTATGCCTACACCTTCACCCTCCTCCCTCCCTCCTCCTGAGTAGTGTTTCCAACCCTTCATCTATGCCTACACCTTCACCCTCCTCCCTCCCCCTCCTGAGTAGTGTTTCCAACCCTTCATCTATGCCTACACCTTCACCCTCCTCCCTCCCCCTCCTGAGTAGTGTTTCCAACCCTTCATCTATGCCTACACCTTCACCCTCCTCCCTCCCCCTCCTGAGTAGTGTTTCCAACCCTTCATCTATGCCTACACCTTCACCCTCCTCCCTCCCCCTCCTGAGTAGTGTTTCCAACCCTTCATCTATGCCTACACCTTCACCCTCCTCCCTCCCCCTCCTGAGTAGTGTTTCCAACCCTTCATCTATGCCTACACCTTCACCCTCCTCCCTCCCCCTCCTGAGTAGTGTTTCCAACCCTTCATCTATGCCTACACCTTCACCCTCCTCCCCCTCCTCCTGAGTAGTGTTTCCAACCCTTCATCTATGCCTACACCTTCACCCTCCTCCCTCCCCCTCCTGAGTAGTGTTTCCAACCCTTCATCTATGCCTACACCTTCACCCTCCTCCCTCCCCCTCCTGAGTAGTGTTTCCAACCCTTCATCTATGCCTACACCTTCACCCTCCTCCCTCCCCCTCCTGAGTAGTGTTTCCAACCCTTCATCTATGCCTACACCTTCACCCTCCTCCCCCTCCTCCTGAGTAGTGTTTCCAACCCTTCATCTATGCCTACACCTTCACCCTCCTCCCTCCCCCTCCTGAGTAGTGTTTCCAACCCTTCATCTATGCCTACACCTTCACCCTCCTCCCCCTCTCCTGAGTAGTGTTTCCAACCCTTCATCTATGCCTACACCTTCACCCTCCTCCCTCCCCCTCCTGAGTAGTGTTTCCAACCCTTCATCTATGCCTACACCTTCACCCTCCTCCCCCTCCTCCTGAGTAGTGTTTCCAACCCTTCATCTATGCCTACACCTTCACCCTCCTCCCTCCCCCTCCTGAGTAGTGTTTCCAACCCTTCATCTATGCCTACACCTTCACCCTCCTCCCTCCCCCTCCTGAGTAGTGTTTCCAACCCTTCATCTATGCCTACACCTTCACCCTCCTCCCTCCCCCTCCTGAGTAGTGTTTCCAACCCTTCATCTATGCCTACACCTTCACCCTCCTCCCTCCCCCTCCTGAGTAGTGTTTCCAACCCTTCATCTATGCCTACACCTTCACCCTCCTCCCTCCCCCTCCTGAGTAGTGTTTCCAACCCTTCATCTATGCCTACACCTTCACCCTCCTCCCTCCCCCTCCTGAGTAGTGTTTCCAACCCTTCATCTATGCCTACACCTTCACCCTCCTCCCTCCCCCTCCTGAGTAGTGTTTCCAACCCTTCATCTATGCCTACACCTTCACCCTCCTCCCTCCCCCTCCTGAGTAGTGTTTCCAACCCTTCATCTATGCCTACACCTTCACCCTCCTCCCTCCCCCTCCTGAGTAGTGTTTCCAACCCTTCATCTATGCCTACACCTTCACCCTCCTCCCCCCTCCTCCTGAGTAGTGTTTCCAACCCTTCATCTATGCCTACACCTTCACCCTCCTCCCTCCCCCTCCTGAGTAGTGTTTCCAACCCTTCATCTATGCCTACACCTTCACCCTCCTCCCTCCCCCTCCTGAGTAGTGTTTCCAACCCTTCATCTATGCCTACACCTTCACCCTCCTCCCTCCCCCTCCTGAGTAGTGTTTCCAACCCTTCATCTATGCCTACACCTTCACCCTCCTCCCCCTCCTGAGTAGTGTTTCCAACCCTTCATCTATGCCTACACCTTCACCCTCCTCCCTCCCCCTCCTGAGTAGTGTTTCCAACCCTTCATCTATGCCTACACCTTCACCCTCCTCCCTCCCCCTCCTCCTGAGTAGTGTTTCCAACCCTTCATCTATGCCTACACCTTCACCCTCCTCCCTCCCCCTCCTGAGTAGTGTTTCCAACCCTTCATCTATGCCTACACCTTCACCCTCTCCTCCCCCTCCTCCTGAGTAGTGTTTCCAACCCTTCATCTATGCCTACACCTTCACCCTCCTCCCCCCCCTCCTGAGTAGTGTTTCCAACCCTTCATCTATGCCTACACCTTCACCCTTCTCCCTCCCCCTCCTGAGTAGTGTTTCCAACCCTTCATCTATGCCTACACCTTCACCCTCCTCCCTCCCCCTCCTCCTGAGTAGTGTTTCCAACCCTTCATCTATGCCTACACCTTCACCCTTCTCCCTCCCCCTCCTCCTGAGTAGTGTTTCCAACCCTTCATCTATGCCTACACCTTCACCCTTCTCCCTCCCCCTCCTCCTGAGTAGTGTTTCCAACCCTTCATCTATGCCTACACCATCACCCTCCTCCCTCCCCCTCCTGAGTAGTGTTTCCAACCCTTCATCTATGCCTACACCTTCACCCTCCTCCCTCCCCCTCCTGAGTAGTGTTTCCAACCCTTCATCTATGCCTACACCTTCACCCTTCTCCCTCCCCCTCCTGAGTAGTGTTTCCAACCCTTCATCTATGCCTACACCTTCACCCTTCTCCCTCCCCCTCCTTCCTTTACATCTCCTTCCCCTTTCCTTATCTCCCCCTCCCTTCACACTCCCTCCCCCTCCCTTTTCGAAATTGTCTGATGTTGTATCCCAGTCTTTTGACCTTGAAATTGAATTCCTACATGGTTTTTCAGAGAAAACTCTCAGAAATGAATTTTGATTCGTGGAACGGCCTCTTGTGTGTGTGTGTGCGGATTTTCTTTTTTCTTGCGCTAGGAATGTGTGCGCTAGGAATGTGTGCGCTAGGAATGTATGCGCTAGGAATGTGTGCGCTAGGAATGTGTGCGCTGGGAATGTGTGCGCTAGGAATATGTGCGCTAGGAATGTGTGCGCTAGGAATGTGTGCGCTAGGAATGTGTGCGCTAGGAATATGTGCGCTAGGAATGTGTGCGCTAGGAATATGTGCGCTAGGAATGTGTGCGCTAGGAATGTGTGCGCTAGGAATATGTGCGCTAGGAATGTGTGCGCTAGGAATGTGTGCGCTAGGAATGTGTGCGCTAGGAATATGTGCGCTGGGAATGTGTGCGCTAGGAATGTGTGCGCTGGGAATGTGTGCGCTAGGAATATGTGCGCTAGGAATGTGTGCGCTAGGAATGTGTGCGCTAGGAATATGTGCGCTGGGAATGTGTGCGCTGGGAATGTGTGCGCTAGGAATGTGTGCGCTAGGAATGTGTGCGCTAGGAATGTGTGCGCTGGGAATGTGTGCGCTAGGAATATGTGCGCTAGGAATGTGTGCGCTAGGAATTTGTGCGCTGTAGTGTTCCCGTTTGTTCTCCTGCTTCTCTGCCTCTCTTTGATTGCCTGTCCGTGTGTTTAGTTGTTTCTGTCGCCTACGAATGACAAGCAGTGTGTTTCTAAAGCTATCGAGTTAGCGGGAGTGAGTGTGTGTGTGTGTGTGTGTGTGTGTTTGTTTGTTTCTGGCCATCCCTCTATTTTGCACTAATGTCAACAAGTGTTTCTCAAAGATTTTTATGTTGGGGAAGTGTGCGTGTGTATGCGTGCGTGCGTGCGTGCGTGTGTGTGTATGTATATCTCTGTTTCTCTTCATCCCTCCATCGGTCCCTCTGTAACTGTCTTTCTCTGTGCGTGATTGTGTGTCTTTCTCTGTGTGTGACTGTGTGTCTTTCTCTGTGTGTGACTGTGTCTTTCTCTGTGTGTGACTGTGTGTCGATTTCCGCCCAGAGTCTGCTTGTCATCATGTCAGTGTGTCAATCCATCCATCCATCCACCCACCCACCATCCTTCCTTTTCTTTCGGTTTTTGTCATTCGTTTCTTTTTCTCTTAACCCTCTCCTCAGTGTCTGCACATTCTCCTTAACCTGTCCTATAGATTAACCTGTCATATAGATTGACATGTCCTATAGATTAACCTGTCCTATAGATTGACCTGTCCTATAGATTAACCTGTCCTATAGATTGACCTGTCCTATAGATTGACCTGTCCTATAGATTGACCTGTCCTATAGATTAACCTGTCCTATAGATTGCGAAAGGTTGTATGGCGCCCAGTCTGCGCGAAATGGATTTCCAGAGACAATGTGACGAAGCAGTGTTTGAACACTCCACTGCCGAAAGAGCTCAACTATCCACAGATGGAGTACAAGAGTTATCCTTCCTTTATGTCTGGCCCGGAAGGACATCCACTTAGTGAAAATGTCAAGATATCGATTTTCACATCTCTTTCACATACTGAAGAAAACAGCGCGTGTATTGTATTGAATGATAAAAGACTTTCGAGAAAGGATGATTGTTTTTGTCTCCCAGAGGGGACCAGCACATATTAGCTTCAGAACGCAATTAAATTTGTCATGATCGAGGTCCAACAAATACACACACATACACACACATACACACACGCACACACACACACACACATTCACACACACACACACACATACATACATACACACATACGCACACACACGCGCGCGCGCGCACTCACACACACACACACACACACACACACACACACATACACCAATGTGTCAAAAAACTGTGAATGCTTGAAGCGTTACGCATGAATCTGTCTCTCAGTGAAGTTTCTCGATTGGTGTTCTCGTGCGAACGAAAGCTTTTCAATTTCCCAGCTAAATCTGGTTTTTGTCCTTGTGGTATTCTCGGCACAAAGACTGGTGACCTCTCAATAATCGTTATTCAAAAAAGATGGTTGGTCGTGTTGATGTTATTGTCGAGGCGAGGCTTATCTCAAGGATGTCGGACTTGTCTTGCGTATTTTAGTTTATGAAGAGATCTTCCATAATGCGATCTATATTCCGTTTAGCGTCTTATGTTTTTGGAGCATGTCACAATAAACCAGTAATAGCAACTATTCCTCCTAGCCAAGATGTTCCACCCAAAAGCTGTAGTGTTAGTAGTTTTGCACTGTTTTTCCCAGGGTTAAAGAAAGAAAGCTATTGTCTTTTTCACAACAGATTCGGAGAGCTGAGACTCGGTCCTCTCTGTGCCCACTCCACTTTGATGAAGTGCTTTTTGCTAACCCTTCCTTCCTGCATTTTCATTCTTTCATTCATTCAAATGTTCGTTGATATTTTCATTCTTTTTTGTTTTTTCCTGGTTCATATTTTCTTTCTCTCCTCTCCTTTCATTAATTCTTTTTCAGTCTTTCATTCTTTCTTTCTTCATTACATTTCCTACCACCCTTTTCTGGCCATAGCAGATGCATTCCTTCTCTCAATCATTCGTTCATTCGTTTGTTCTTTCGTTCGTTCATTCGTTCATTCATTAATTAATTTATTTATAAGGTATGAGTTCGCATTACAGCAAAGGATGCACCTTATTCAAGTAGCTATCTTCTGTGTGTGCTGTGTTCCTTCTGTGTGTGCTGTGTTCCTTCTGCGTGTGCTGTGTTCCTTCTGTGTGTGCTGTGTTCTTTCTGTGTGTGCTGTGTTCTTTCTGTGTGTGCTGTGTTCTTTCTGTGTGTGCTGTGTTCTTTCTGTGTGTGCTGTGTTCTTTCTGTGTGTGCTGTGTTCCTTCTGTGTGTGCTGTGTTCTTTCTGTGTGTGCTGTGTTCTTTCTGTGTGTGCTGTGTTCCTTCTGTGTGTGCTGTGTTCCTTCTGTGTGTGCTGTGTTCCTTCTGTGTGTGCTGTGTTCCTTCTGTGTGTGCTGTGTTCCTTCTGTGTGTGCTGTGTTCTTTCTGTGTGTGCTGTGTTCCTTCTGTGTGTGCTGTGTTCTTTCTGTGTGTGCTGTGTTCTTTCTGTGTGTGCTGTGTTCCTTCTGTGTGTGCTGTGTTCTTTCTGTGTGTGCTGTGTTCCTTCTGTGTGTGCTGTGTTCTTTCTGTGTGTGCTGTGTTCCTTCTGTGTGTGCTGTGTTCCTTCTGTGTGTGCTGTGTTCCTTCTGTGTGTGCTGTGTTCCTTCTTCTCGTGGAAGGTCTAGACTGTTGGTACCAGCTGTCTCCTGCATAGATCTGCATTCTGTTTGTGTAACCCTGTACACCAGTAACAAACAGTGCGCTCTCTCTCTCTCTCTCTCTCTCTCTCTCTCTCTCTCTCTCTCTCTCTCTCTCTCTCTCTCTCTCTCTCTCTCTCTCTCTCTCACCACACTTGAATATTTTGCCTCAAGGGCTGAATGTAAGAAAGGCACTACTGCCTAATTCACTACCCTTGTAAAATAAAGTTCGTTCTCTCTCTCTCTCTCTCTCTCTC
This sequence comes from Theodoxus fluviatilis, assembly GCA_034096865.1. Lineage (NCBI taxonomy): Eukaryota > Metazoa > Mollusca > Gastropoda > Cycloneritida > Neritidae > Theodoxus > Theodoxus fluviatilis. The sequence goes on along the minus strand of JAWQFJ010034313.1, from coordinate 16,013 downwards.
TCTCTCTCTCTCTCTCTCTCTCTCTGTGTCTGTCTCTGTCTCTCTCTCTCTCTCTCTCTGTGTCTGTCTCTGTCTCTCTCTCTCTCTCTCTCTCTCTCTCTCTGTCTCTGTACATCATTCCACGGCGATGTCCACATTCTACCCAGACAGCCCTCAGTTCATTACAGCCTGTCAGATGGCAAGCAACCCTGGCACTCCCATTGTCACACCAGACTACCACTCCCTGCCTCATCTTTCCTCTCCCCTGCACCCTCCAACCCCCCCTTTCTCCTTTCCTCTACCCTGCTTCCCCCCCCCCCCCCTCCTTCCGCGCCCGCACCCACTCCTTCTTGATGCTCCATGGTCTCGGCAACGCCTTGGAGGCTTCCATTGTTCATTATTGACGTTTCTGCTTGGAGGGGGGGGGGGGGGGGGGGGGGCTGTTTGATTGAGACGCGAGTGATTCTGACCAAGTTCAAAGGAGCCCAATCTTCCATTTTCATTTGTCCGTCCTCCCCACATCTCTCCGGGCAAGAGGGAGTGTTAGAGGCCAGAATCCAGATGGGAAGATCGGAAGTTCTTGAGACAGTCCATATAACAGTCACTGCAAAACTGGGGAGCGTGTGAAGTGGAAAGTGCATGTTGAATTGTCTTTGTATCGCAAAATGATTGCGTCGTTGAATTGAAGCTTCTTGGCTTGGTAAAATAACGTTTAAAGGCTTGTCCGAAAAATGCAGAAAGGTGCATGATCTGAGAGAATATCTGTGGTTTGAGACTGATGAGTGTGGTGCACATTGTTGCAAGATTACTTTGAGCCAAGGCCTGCTGCTAGCATTGCTGTTGGCAAGTTTAGGGCCTGCAAACGCCGGGCCAGAATTGTAGAAAACGTTTCGAGTTCTTATGAAATGTCTAGTGAGTGCAATCTTCAAACCTTTGGCGTAGTCCGCACAGCATTTCTAATGTCGACTTTGATGAGCTGAGTCACACTCACACTGTCTGGAAACTCTGAGCTGTTTTCACACAGCGTATCAAGCACAGAACGTTTCCAGGAAATAGTATCAGGAAACACTGAAGCAACGCTCATAAATCGTCTCAAACACTCAATTCATATAGTGTAGACTTGATGTTGACACAGCGTATCAAACAAAGAACGTTTCAAGGGAAAAGTACATGTAAAATTTCAAGTACTGCATTCGTGTAGGCGTAGTGGTAGCAACTGCAACGTATGTGTCAATGATCACAGAACGTTTCAAGGAAACGGTTTCAGGAAACGTTGAGGCAACGCTCATAAAACGTTTCAGACACTGAATTCATCCTGGGCGTTATGTCTGCAAGTGCTGTGCTTACATTCGCCGAACGTTTCAAGAACGAAGCGTTGCCAAATGCTAGTGTCTGCAGACGTTGGGCCAACGTTCAGGAAACGTTTCACCTCAAGGAGGGGCTCTGTGGCTGAGTGGTTAGCGCGCTGGACCTGCAGTCCCTTGCGGCTGTTGGGTGCGGTGTTCACTGATTCACGGACCCTAAGGCAAGGTGCTTTACTCACATTGCTTCTCCCTGCTTCACGGGCCCTAAAGCAAGGTGCTTTACTCACATTGCTTCTCCCTGCTTCACGGACCCTAAAGCAAGGTGCTTTACTCACATTGCTTCTCCCTGCTTCACGGACCCTAAAGCAAGGTGCTTTACTCACATTGCTTCTCCCTGCTTCACGGACCCTAAAGCAAGGTGCTTTACTCACATTGCTTCTCCCTGCTTCACGGACCCTAAAGCAAGGTGCTTTACTCACATTGCTTCTCCCTGCTTCACGGACCCCAAAGCAAGGTGCTTTACTCACATTGCTTCTCCCTGCTTCACGGACCCTAAAGCAAGGTGCTTTACTCACATTGCTTCTCCCTGCTTCACGGACCCTAAAGCAAGGTGCTATACTCACATTGCTTCTCCCTGCTTCACGGACCCTAAAGCAAGGTGCTTTACTCACATTGCTTCTCCTTGCTTCACGGACCCTAAAGCAAGGTGCTATACTCACATTGCTTCTCCCTGCTTCACTTACCCTAAAGCAAGGTGCTTTACTCACATTGCTTCTCCCTGCTTCACGAACCCTAAAGCAAGGTGCTATACTCACATTGCTTCTCTCTGCTTCACGGACCCTAAAGCAAGGTGCTATACTCACATTGCTTCTCCCTGCTTCACGGACCCTAAAGCAAGGTGCTTTACTCACATTGCTTCTCCTTGCTTCACGGACCCTAAAGCAAGGTGCTATACTCACATTGCTTCTCCCTGCTTCACTTACCCTAAAGCAAGGTGCTTTACTCACATTGCTTCTCCCTGCTTCACGAACCCTAAAGCAAGGTGCTATACTCACATTGCTTCTCTCTGCTTCACGGACCCTAAAGCAAGGTGCTTTACTCACATTGCTTCTCCCTGCTTCACGGACCCCAAAGCAAGGTGCTTTACTCACATTGCTTCTCCCAGCTTCACGGACCCTAAAGCAAGGTGCTATACTCACATTGCTTCTCCGCTTCACGGACCTAAAGCAAGTGCTTACTCACATTGCTTCTCCTGCTTCACGGACCCTAAAGCAAGGTGCTTTACTCACATTGCTTCTCCCTGCTTCACGGACCCTAAAGCAAGGTGCTATACTCATATTGCTTCTCCCTGCTTCACGGACCCCAAAGCAAGGTGCTTTACTCACATTGCTTCTCCCTGCTTCACGGACCCTAAAGCAAGGTGCTATACTCATATTGCTTCTCCCTGCTTCACGGACACTAAAGCAAGGTGCTATACCCACATTGCTTCTCCCTGCATCACGGACCCTAAAGCAAGGTGCTTTACTCACATTGCTTCTCCCTGCTTCACGGACCCTAAAGCAAGGTGCTTTACTCACATTGCTTCTCCCTGCTTCACGGACCCTAAAGCAAGGTGCTTTACTCACATTGCTTCTCCCTGCTTCACGAACCCTAACGCAAGGTGCTTTACTCACATTGCTTCTCCCCACCCAAAAGTAAAACAAGTTCCTGTAAGGGCTAAGCTGGAAAAATGTGAAAGCCAACTTTGGAGCCTTCAACCACAGCCATGTTGCATGTTTCCGAGGGAGCTGAGATGTGATAAAACGAGTGTCCCGAGGACCAGGAGGTAAGAGTGTACGCTTTGAGCATAAAGTTGCAATGTTAAAAAGAGGACCTTCACTATGTTGAACCGTTGTACAGCAAGCTTTGGCGAACGTTGACTCGCCACTACAAGCGCTCAACATGCCAGGTCGGCCAAGAGACATGTTAAAAAGAGGACCTTCACGATGATGAACCGTTGTACAGCAAGCTTTGGCGAACGTTGACTCGCCACTACAAGCGCTCAACATTCCAGGTCGGCCAGGAGACATAACCTTGATATCCATCCACGTTTCTGGCGCTGGAAAACAATGTCTCTTCGTATCGAGGCGACACTTAGTATCGTTAGAAGAACTTGGCGCGTTTCAAAGGTGGCAACAGCAAAGAACAGGAGTTGTGCCATAAGCAGCCTGCCGTTCCAGTGACAACGAGCAGCCGTCAGTCCCGGCAGTGCACCGTGTGGACCCTCCAACCACCCAAGATGGCGGCAACTTCACCGTCTCACTCCTGCCGGATGGCGTCAGCTATGCAGCATGGGGCCCTTAACTAAATTGGCAGATTTATTCAGTATGAAGAAAACCGTTCACAAGTTTCGGCCATTGAGGAAAGAGACTGTCTCGTTGTGTTTTCGCCCTCGCAATCTGTTAGCGTTTGCTGACCATGTTGACGCTACACTCCCATTAGAAATGTTTCTTTCTGTCGACTTCCAATCTTTTGTGTGCGTTGTTTTCTAGTCGGATGGAAAGTGACAGTTTCTGACGGCGTTTGTTGGTGGGTCAGTGATGTGTGTACTTCTCTGTGTGTGATACGTAGGTACGTGTGTTGGTGGGTCAGTGATGTGTGTACTTCTCTGTGTGTGATACGTAGGTACGTGTGTTGGTGGGTCAGTGATGTGTGTACTTCTCTGTGTGTGATACGTAGGTACGTGTGTTGGTGGGTCAGAGATGTGTGTACTTCTCTGTGTGTGATACGTAGGTACGTGTGTTGGTGGGTCAGAGATGTGTATACTTCTCTGTGTGTGATACGTAGGTACGTGTGTTGGTGGGTCAGAGATGTGTATACTTCTCTGTGTGTGATACGTAGGTACGTGTGTTGGTGGGTCAGAGATGTGTATACTTCTCTGTGTGTGATACGTAGGTACGTGTGTTGGTGGGTCAGAGATGTGTATCTCTGTGTGTGTACGTAGGTACGTGTTGGTGGTCAGATGTGTACTTCTCTGTGTGTGATACGTAGGTACGTGTGTTGGTGGGTCAGAGATGTGTGTACTTCTCTGTGTGTGATACGTAGGTACGTGTGTTGGTGGGTCAGAGATGTGTGTACTTCTCTGTGTGTGATACGTAGGTACGTGTGTTGGTGGGTCAGAGATGTGTGTACTTCTCTGTGTGTGATACGTAGGTACGTGTGTTGGTGGGTCAGAGATGTGTATACTTCTCTGTGTGTGATACGTATGCACAGTGTGTCGTCGAGGTGGCTTGATCGGCACTGACAAGAGGGCAGAGAAGAGAATTGTCTAATTCGTCTGTGTCATCTCACTCTCTCTGTTGAAGTTGAAAAAACTCTACTTGAAGAGTTGGCGTGCACGAAGAGGCAGGAAGGGCAGGGGTGGGGGTGGGGGGTGGGGTGGGGGGGTGGCCACGCTTGATTGAAGGGGGCTGGGTATCCAGGGAAGGGGAAAGGAGCCATAACAAAGAGGTATTTAGGATCTGTGGCCTAGGGAAGGGCTTGGGGGAGAAAGGAGGTTTTTTGGAGGGAAGGGCTGTCAGAGAAAGAGGGGGAAGAAGAATGACAAGCCATTGTTTTCCTTCAGATTTTTTTTTCGTTTCTAAATGCCTTTTCCTCGTCCTCCCTCTCCACCACCCTCCCCTCCTCCACCCGCCACCCCCCACCCCCCCATCTCTGTTTCGCTACATGCAGCTCTGCACCCCTATCTCCTACCCCCACCCCCTCTCTCCTGCTCCGCAGACCCCTCCATGCTTCAGGACTGTCAGAACTGCAGGGGTTTATTGCCAGCTTTCAAGGACGTCTGGAGAGGAGGCGTCCTGAGTAACAATGGCTGCACGCTTTCTTTGTGGGAAACTCGTCTCAACAAAAACACGCACGAGGACATTGCAATTAAGTCTCCCTAGCGGGCTAGGTCGGTTTTCTATGGACGACAGGGAAGGGGGAGGGAGGAGGGTAGGATGGGAGAAAATGGGTGTTCTAGATTGTGAGGCCTGGAGCTAGGAGCTCTTTCTGTTGTGGGTGCAAAACCATAGCAAATCAATAGAGGGCGCCAAGATTACAGGCCTTGAAATTTTGTTTTGAAGAGGTGTGAGTGTTTTCCTGTGCATGAGTGTATGTGTGTGTGTGCGTGTGTGTGTGTGTGTGTGTGTGTGTGTGCGTGCGTGCGTGCGTGCGTGCGTGTGTGTGTGTGTGTGTGTGCGTGTGTGTGTGTGTGTGTGCGCGTGCGTCATTTATTGTTTAGTCAACAACCATGTTCAACCCACTAATGATTAAGGAAAAGTGGGTTGAACATGGTTGTTGACTGAACAATGTATGACAGTTTAACACTGCTTTCTAATGAGTCAAGAAGAACAAATACATTGTTTGATTCAGCATTCTGCTGCAACAGCCACGTCAGTCACCAACATTACACAACATACCTCAATATCATTAGTCATGGTTGTTTAAATAACTAACCAAATTTTTAAAAAATCATAATAATAAAAATTAGATCGTTCCCAGTCATCAACACCATGTAGATCTAGGCCTATGTTGTGAGTTCGATTTCACAACGCCTGCTACAACAAACAAAGCCAAAACACCCCCATTGTTGCAGCAAATCATTTTATTACACATTACACCGTAAATTTATTCACAAACATGATCGGAACGCATCCGAAACGCGTCGATAAACAAGCAATATTTACATGTTGCTAAGCGGTGTGACTACTTCCCTTGATTATCCCGTGTTGCTTGACGCTTGGTGCGCTGCGTTTCCGAGCGTCTTGTACTATTTATATAGCAAAAACTCGTCATGATCAGTTTTTGTAATAATAGTCTTTGGTCCCTGTGGGTGTCTCAGTGCCCAGCACCGCCACAGGAAAACTGAACTTAGTCCCTGTGGGTGTCTCAGTGCCCAGCACCGCCACAGGAAAACTGAACTTAGTCCCTGTGGGTGTCTCAGTGCTCAGCACCGCCACAGGAAAACTGAACTTAGTCCCTGTGGGTGTCTCAGTGCCCAGCACCGCCACAGGAAAACTGAACTTAGTCCCTGTGGGTGTCTCAGTGCCCAGCACCGCCACAGGAAAACTGAACTTAGTCCCTGTGGGTGTCTCAGTGCTCAGCACCAGGAAAACTGAACTTAGTCCCTGTGGGTGTCTCAGTGCCCAGCACCGCCACAGGAAAACTGAACTTAGTCCCTGTGGGTGTCTCAGTGCTCAGCACCAGGAAAACTGAACTTAGTCCCTGTGCGTGTCTCAGTGCCCAGCACCGCCACAGGAAAACTGAACTTAGTCCCTGTGGGTGTCTCAGTGCCCAGCACCGCCACAGGAAAACTGAACTTAGTCCCTGTGGGTGTCTCAGTGCTTAGCACCAGGAAAACTGAACTTAGTCCCTGTGGGTGTCTCAGTGCTCAGCACCGCCACAGGAAAACTGAACCTAGTCCCTGTGGGTGTCTCAGTGCCCAGCACCGCCACAGGAAAACTGAACTTAGTCCCTGTGGGTGTCTCAGTGCCCAGCACCAGGAAAACTGAACTTAGTCCCTGTGGGTGTCTCAGTGCTCAGCACCAGGAAAACTGAACTTAGTCCCTGTGGGTGTCTCAGTGCCCAGCACCGCCACAGGAAAACTGAACTTAGTCCCTGTGGGTGTCTCAGTGCCCAGCACCGCCACAGGAAAACTGAATTTAGTCCCTGTGGGTGTCTCAGTGCCCAGCACCGCCACAGGAAAACTGAACTTAGTCCCTGTGCGTGTCTCAGTGCTCAGCACCAGGAAAACTGAACTTAGTCCCTGTGGGTGTCTCAGTGCCCAGCACCGCCACAGAAAAACTGAACTTAGTCCCTGTGGGTGTCTCAGTGCTCAGCACCGCCACAGGAAAACTGAACTTAGTCCCTGTGGGTGTCTCAGTGCCCAGCACCGCCACAGGAAAACTGAACTTAGTCCCTGTGGGTGTCTCAGTGCCCAGCACCGCCACAGGAAAACTGAACTTAGTCCCTGTGCGTGTCTCATTGCTCAGCACCGCCACAGGAAAACTGAACTTAGTCCCTGTGGGTGTCTCAGTGCCCAGCACCGCCACAGGAAAACTGAACTTAGTCCCTGTGGGTGTCTCAGTGCCCAGCACCGCCACAGGAAAACTGAACTTAGTCCCTGTGGGTGTCTCAGTGCTCAGCACCGCCACAGGAAAACTGAACTTAGTCCCTGTGGGTGTCTCAGTGCCCAGCACCGCCACAGGAAAACTGAACTTAGTCCCTGTGGGTGTCTCAGTGCCCAGCACCGCCACAGGAAAACTGAACTTAGTCCCTGTGGGTGTCTCAGTGCCCAGCACCGCCACAGGAAAACTGAACTTAGTCCCTGTGGGTGTCTCAGTGCCCAGCACCGCCACAGGAAAACTGAACTTAGTCCCTGTGCGTGTCTCATTGCTCAGCACCGCCACAGGAAAACTGAACTTAGTCCCTGTGGGTGTCTCAGTGCCCAGCACCGCCACAGGAAAACTGAACTTAGTCCCTGTGGGTGTCTCAGTGCCCAGCACCGCCACAGGAAAACTGAATTTAGTCCCTGTGGGTGTCTCAGTGCCCAGCACCGCCACAGGAAAACTGAATTTAGTCCCTGTGGGTGTCTCAGTGCCCAGCACCGCCACAGGAAAACTGAACTTAGTCCATGTGGGTGTCTCAGTGCTCAGCACCAGGAAAACTGAACTTAGTCCCTGTGTGTGTCTCAGTGCCCAGCACCGCCACAGGAAAACTGAACTTAGTCCCTGTGGGTGTCTCAGTGCCCAGCACCGCCACAGGAAAACTGAACTTAGTCCCTGTGGGTGTCTCATTGCTCAGCACCAGGAAAACTGAACTTAGTCCCTGTGGGTGTCTCAGTGCCCAGCACCGCCACAGGAAAACTGAACTTAGTCCCTGTGTGTGTCTCAGTGCCCAGCACCGCCACAGGAAAACTGAACTTAGTCCCTGTGGGTGTCTCAGTGCCCAGCACCAGGAAAACTGAACTTAGTCCCTGTGGGTGTCTCATTGCTCAGCACCAGGAAAACTGAACTTAGTCCCTGTGGGTGTCTCAGTGCCCAGCACCGCCACAGGAAAACTGAACTTAGTCCCTGTGCGTGTCTCAGTGCTCAGCACCAGGAAAACTGAACTTAGTCCCTGTGGGTGTCTCAGTGCCCAGCACCGCCACAGGAAAACTGAACTTAGTCCATGTGGGTGTCTCAGTGCTCAGCACCAGGGAAACTGAACAGTCGCGCTCAGTCCTTGCCCAAGCCGTGCGCATCTGATTGTGGAGGAATCCACCTCGCTAATTATCGATTCGGCCAGACCCTGAATGGCTGGATGGGTCTTGATGGATTGAGTTGCTGACACCATGAGGTAGACAGTGGTGGGCCGAGTCTCCAGGTCGTCTTGAGGAGTGGTGTGCACTTTGGCACTGGTGCTACTGCACATCAGTAGTTTGGCCACACTGGTGCTACTGCACATCAGTAGTTTGGCCACACTGGTGCTACTGCACATCAGTAGTTAGACCACACTGATGCTACTGCACACCAGTAGTTAGACCACACTGGTGCTACTGCACATCAGTAGTTAGACCACACTGGTGCTACTGCACATCAGTAGTTTGGCCACACTGGTGCTACTGCACACCAGTAGTTTGACCACACTGGTGCTACTGCACATCAGTAGTTTGGCCACACTGGTGCTACTGCACACCAGTAGTTTGCCCACACTGGTGCTACTGCACATCAGTAGTTTGGCCACACTGGTGCTACTGCACATCAGTAGTTTGGCCACACTGGTGCTACTGCACACCAGTAGTTTGGCCACACTGGTGCTACTGCACAACAGTAGTTTGGCCACACTGGTGCTACAGCACATCAGTAGTTTGGCCACACTGGTGCTACTGCACATCGGTAGTTTGGCCACACTGGTGCTACTGCACACCAGTAGTTTGGCCACACTGGTGCTACTGCACACCAGTAGTTTGGCCACACTGGTGCTACTGCACACCAGTAGTTTGGCCACACTGGTGCTACTGCACACCAGTAGTTTGGCCACACTGGTGCTACTGCACACCAGTAGTTTGGCCACACTGGTGCTACTGCACATCAGTAGTTTGGCCACACTGGTGCTACTGCACATCAGTAGTTTGGCCACACTGGTGCTACTGCACATCAGTAGTTTGGTAACACTGGTGCTACTGCACATAAGTAGTTAGACCACACTGGTGCTACTGCACACCAGTAGTTTGGCCACACTGGTGCTACTGCACATCAGTAGTTTGGTAACACTGGTGCTACTGCACACCAGTAGTTTGGCCACACTGGTGCTACTGCACATCAGTAGTTTGGCCACACTGGTGCTACTGCACATCAGTAGTTTGGCCACACTGGTGCTACTGCACATCAGTAGTTTGGCCACACTGGTGCTACTGCACATCAGTAGTTTGGTAACACTGGTGCTACTGCACACCAGTAGTTTGGTAACACTGGTGCTACTGCACATCAGTAGTTTGGCCACACTGGTGCTACTGCACATCAGTAGTTTGGCCACACTGGTGCTACTGCACATCAGTAGTTTGGCCACACTGGTGCTACTGCACACCAGTAGTTTGGCCACACTGGTGCTACTGCACATCAGTAGTTTGGCCACACTGGTGCTACTGCACACCAGTAGTTTGGCCACACTGGTGCTACTGCACATCAGTAGTTTGGCCACACTGGTGCTACTGCACAACAGTAGTTTGGCCACACTGGTGCTACTGCACACCAGTAGTTTGGCCACACTGGTGCTACTGCACATCAGTAGTTTGGCCACACTGGTGCTACTGCACATTAGTAGTTTGGCCACACTGGTGCTACTGCACATCAGTAGTTTGGCCACACTGGTGCTACTGCACATCAGTAGTTTGGCCACACTGGTGCTACTGCACACCAGTAGTTTGGCCACACTGGTGCTACTGCACATCGGTAGTTTGGCCACACTGGTGCTACTGCACATCAGTAGTTTGGCCACACTGGTGCTACTGCACATTAGTAGTTTGGCCACACTGGTGCTACTGCACATCAGTAGTTTGGCCACACTGGTGCTACTGCACATCAGTAGTTTGGCCACACTGGTGCTACTGCACACCAGTAGTTTGGCCACACTGGTGCTACTGCACATCGGTAGTTTGGCCACACTGGTGCTACTGCACATCGGTAGTTTGGCCACACTGGTGCTACTGCACATCAGTAGTTTGGCCACACTGGTGCTACTGCACATCAGTAGTTTGGCCACACTGGTGCTACTGCACACCAGTAGTTTGGCCACACTGGTGCTACTGCACACCAGTAGTTTGGCCACACTGGTGCTACTGCACATCAGTAGTTTGGCCACACTGGTGCTACTGCACACCAGTAGTTTGGCCACACTGGTGCTACTGCACACCAGTAGTTTGGCCACACTGGTGCTACTGCACATCAGTAGTTTGGCCACACTGGTGCTACTGCACACCAGTAGTTTGGCCACACTGGTGCTACTGCACACCAGTAGTTTGGCCACACTGGTGCTACTGCACATCAGTAGTTTGGCCACACTGGTGCTACTGCACACCAGTAGTTTGGCCACACTGGTGCTACTGTACATCAGTAGTTTGGCCACACTGGTGCTACTGCACATCAGTAGTTTGCCCACACTGGTGCTACTGCACATCAGTAGTTTGGCCACACTGGTGCTACTGCACATCAGTAGTTTGGCCACACTGGTGCTACTGCACATCAGTAGTTTGGCCACACTGGTGCTACTGCACATCAGTAGTTTGGCCACACTGGTGCCAATCTTATACCTGGATCTTACTCTGGGAAGTCTAGCGGGAAAGGATAGATCAATCATCTTCAATCGAAAAGACTTCAATTCTGTGATGAATATTTAGGACGAATCGTGTGCTATGTAACTGTGAGTAGATATAGCAATTGTAAAGAATTCCTTCCTGTCTCTGTCTGTCTGTCTGTCTGTCTGTCTGTCTGTCTGTCTGTCTGTCTGTCTGTCTGTCTGTCTGTCTGTCTGTCTGTCTGTCTGTCTGTCTGTCTGTCTGTCTGTCTGTCTGTCTGTTTGTCTTTCTGCCTGCATGCCAGCCTGCCTGCCTGCCTGCCTGTCTGCCTGTCTGTCTGCCTGTCTGTCTGCGTTCGTGCGTGCGTGCGTGCGTGCGGGCCTGCCTGCCTGCCTGTCTCTGTCTCTTTGACTCTCTCTCTCTCTCTCTCTGTCTCTCTCTCTCTATCTCTGTCTCTCTCTCTGTCTCTCTGTCTCTCTCTCTCTCTGTCTCTCTCTCTGTCTCTCTCTCTCTGTCTATCTCTCTCTGTCTCTCTCTCTCTGTCTCTGTCTCTGTCTCTCTCTCTCTCTCTGTCTCTGCCTGTCTGTCTCTCTTTGTCTATCTCTCTGTCTCTCTGTTTTTGTGTCTGCCTTTCTGCCTGTGTGCCTGTGTTTGTGCCCCCATTTCTTCCTCCCACTCTCCTCTTGTGATATTTCTACAATTAGAACTCTGAACCCCTTCATAAAAGGCCAGACGGATGTCACAGGATTGGTGCCCCCACCACATCCACGGAAAGAGCTGCATCAGCTTGCCAGTGCAAGAATAATAGCAGTCAGCCGAGACTAGCCGTGGGCGTAATTGCAGCATGATTAGTGCTGCACATTCTCAGAGGAAAATTCCATGCGTGTGCCTAGAGCTCCAGTGGCAGAAGTACAACCAGACCCCATCAGGTCACTTTTTCTCTTGCTTGGCCTGGAACTGCGCACTTTTCCAGTGACGCTTGGGACTAATGGATCACTACTGCCGTGGCGTTTCGGGAAGGCGCCCGTAGGAAGGCTCAGCTACCGTTGTTGATGGCCCCCATGTGAAGAGGTCCCAGGGTCATCCTAGATATTAATCCTCTGTGGTCGCCTGTCTTCCACACAGCAGACAGAACTGTATCTGGCTCAGTCATCATCTTGCTTCCCCAGAATGAGGCGTCGCTCCAGCCAACGTTCTCACCGTGTGTTCAGTCCATGGATCTTGGCACATTGCCAGCAGGGTGCTGTTTCAAAGCCAGTTTGCACAGAGAGAGAAAGAGAGAGAGAGAGAGAGAGAGAGAGAGAGAGATAAAGAGAGAGATGGGTGGGGACATTTCCCCATGGTTCCCTAGGATGAAAGTCAGAGGTACACATGGAATGGGTTGATGTGAAGAGAGGCTTAGGAAAGCTGAGGAAAGGCATTGTCACTCGGGCAGTATGGGATGATCTACATGCAGGGAAAAACAGAAGAGTGATAGGGGAAACGACCCAAAACAAAGGCAGACAGAAGAAAGAAGACGAATATAGTAGTTCACACTTTTATCTTAAAGTTGTGTGCACTCTTATTCTAGCATTGCATAATTAAAATCAATCGAATTTACTCTTTGTCAGCCTACCTGCATATAACTATCTCTCTTTATTTCTCTTTCTATATCTCTCTCTCCCTCTCTCTCTCTCTCTCTCTCTCTCTCTCTCTCTCTGCGTGTTTGTCTTTGTCTGTGTGTCTGTCTGTCTGTCTGTCTGTCTGTCCGTCCGTCCGTCCGTCTGTCTGTCGCTCTCTCTCTCTCTCTCTCTCTCTCTCTCTCTCTCTCTCTCTCTCTCACCATCTGAGTGTTTGTTCGCATGAATGCGTGAGTATCATGCCGTGCGCGCATGTGCTTGCCAGCCCCTGCTTGCATGAGTGTGTGTGTGTGTGTGTGTGTGAATGTATTTTTATATGTTTTTGTGTATATATTTATGTGTATTTTTGTGTTTATTTGTTTCTGTGTTCTCCTTTCTTTTCTCTCCATCCTTCTGTCAGTTATCCCTGCTTCCTATTTTCGTCCTCCTCCCCTCGCCCCTCGCCCCCTTCTCCTCCCCCTTATCCCTCCTCCTCGCCTCCCCCCACCCCCCTACTCTCCTTCCCCTTATCCCTCTCCCTCCCCTACCCTCTCCCCCTACTCTCCTCCCCCTTATCCCTCCCCCTCCCTTACCCCCTCCCCCCTACTCTCCTCCCCCTTATCCCTCCTCCTCCCTTACCCCCTCCCTCCTACTCTCCTCAGCCTTATCCCTCCCTCTCCCCTACCCCCTCCCCCTACTCTCCTCCCCCTTATCCCTCCCCCTCCCCCCACCCCCTCCCCCCTACTCTCCTCCCCCTTATCCCTCCCCCTCCCCTACCCTCTCCCCCTACTCTCCTTCCCCTTATCCCTCCCCCTCCCCTCCTCCCTTCCCCACTCTCCTCCCCCTTATCCCTCCCCCTCCCCTACCCCCTCCTCCCCTACTCTCCTCCCCCTTATCCCTCCCCCTCCCTTACCCCCTCCCCCCTACTCTCCTCCCCCTTATCCCTCAACCTCCCTTACCTCCTCCCTCCTACTCTCCTCTCCCTTATCCCTCCTCCTCCCCCCCCCCCTCCCCCCTCCCCCCTACTCTCCTCCCCCTTATACTTCCTCCTCCCCTAACCCCTCCCCCCTATTCTCCTCCCCCTTATCCCTCCCCCTCCCCCACCCCCTCCCCCCGACTCTCCTCCCCCTTATCCCTCCCCCTCCCCTACCCCCCCCCCCTTACTCTCTCTCCTGCCTTTTTTTACCTCGCCGTTAAGGTTGTGTCATTTATCCTTCTTTGCCAAGAGGATGTAAATTTACATTCCGCTATGCAAATGAGCAATGGTCGATGACCTTTTCTGCCCAGAGGCCACGAGGTCAAAGTGTGACTTGCTCGACGCGGAATGTCCTCTGGAGGGCAGAGGCCAGGTGACAGATGGGATTTCGTCAGGTGCGTTCCTTGAATCAGAACGGACAACTTAGTGCTCGATAAAGATAACTTCCGTGCTCGAGTTTAACTGACAAGTTTAACTGTCATTTCTGGACTAGGTTTTGATCAAGCAGGGATGTTTGAGCCGACCTGTTCAATTCCCAAATTGTTTGAAACCAAATGACAGCCACTGAAGTTTGGGAGGTCACAGATGCTGCATTTTCAATGCTGACTCATTGAATGGTGTGCAGATGTTGAGATACTTTGATGCACTCACACACACGTACACACACGTAAACCCCCCCCCCCACACACACACACACAGCTTCTCCAAAGACTCTATGGTTCTATGTTGTTTTTGTCGTCATGATGACAAATGGTGTGGAGCGACGTCATAGGATGTCAGTGGTGAGTGATACATTACAGTAGAGAGACGGGTACCTGACGTTTTGATGAGGCGCATACTCTACTGTTCCTATCGTATATCTCTCATCTTCCCTTCCTCCCTCTCTCCCTTCCTCCGTCCGTCCGTCCGTCCGTCCGTCCGTCTGTCCGTCCGTCTGTTCGTCTGTCCGTCTCTGTCTGTCTGTCTGTCTGTCTGTCTGTCTGTCCGTCCGTCCGTCCGTCCGTCCGTCTGTCCGTCTGTCCGTCTGTCCGTCTGTCCGTCTGTCCGTCTGTCAGTCTCTGTCTGTCTGTCTGTCTGTCCGTCCGTCCGTCCGTCCGTCCCTCCCTCCCCAATTTCCACTCCTGCTTATTTCACTATTTTTTCTCTCCTCATCTAGGTCACGTTTTAAATTTGTATTCTTCCTTCTCTGCCTACTCAACGTCCTTCTTTTCCGCCTTCACTTTCTCGTCTTTTTCTTCCCTCTGTTGCTGGTTAACTTCCGCCATTCTTTCCGGTTTTCTTGCGTCTGTTGCTGGTTAACTTCCACCATTCTTTCCGGTTTTCTTGCGTCTGTTTCACGTTCTTTCCAAAAGAATCTAAGGCCGGAAGTGCAGCAGACCGTTATCATGGGGTCTTTGTAGAGCGAAACACGTGACCTTGGACCACGTTCCCGCCATTCTGTCAAAATGTCGTCAGGGTTCAAGGTCAAGGACGCAGGAAGGAGGCGTGGGAATCAGCTGTGCAGATGGCCACCAGATGGTAGTCTCTCTGTGCTTCTAGTGGTTCTGATGATGGTAGTGGTGCTGATGGTGCTGGTGGTGCTGGTGGTGCTGGTGGTGCTGGTAGTGATGCTGGTGGTGCTGGTAGTGGTGCTTGTGGTGCTGGTGGTGCTGGTAGTGGTGCTGGTAGTGGTGCTGGTAGTGGTGCTGGTGGTGCTGGTAGTGGTGCTGGTGGTGCTGGTAGTGGTGCTGGTGGTGCTGGTAGTGGTGCTTGTGGTGCTGGTGGTGCTGGTAGTGGTGCTGGTGGTGCTGGTAGTGGTGCTGGTGGTGCTGGTAGTGGTGATGATGTAAGTGATCGTGGTATTGGTAGTGATGGTGGTGATGGTGCTGCTGGTACTGGTTATGGTGATGATGTAAGTGGTAGTGGTGGATGTAAGTGGTAGTGGTGGTGGTGGTAATGGTGATGTGAATCTGGGGGGAGAGGTAGTGGTGGCTCTGTTAGCGTGTGTGGTGGTACTACTGCTGCAACAGCTGCAGTCGCTGGTGGAACTAATGCTGCAACAGCTGCAGTCGCTGGTGGAACTAATGCTGCGTGTTGTAGGCGCTCCTGCTTTGGAGGACGCTGTTCCTACTGGTGTGGATGTTTTTGTAGTATTTCTGGTCATCATTGTGTTTTTTATATATAATGTTCCAGCAACTCTCACTGAAATTACATTACTTCTTTGGACATAGTATCGCATCCCACCCACCCCTGCAGTAATGTATTCTGGTGATTCTTAGTGCCTTAAATGCCATCTGTCTTTTTAACTAGACTTCCCACACTTCCTGTGCTGCACGTCACCTCCCTCATCAGCTGGATTGCTGTGGTCTTCTTGCTCTCGGGGC
>JAWQFJ010034312.1:15000-29578 GCA_034096865.1 Theodoxus fluviatilis | reverse complement strand
TCTCCAAGGAGCTGACAGCTCCTGTGCTCGACAGGTATGTGAATTGCTTATTTTAATTTCCATAATTTGAATTATTAATGGGACACTTGCAATTTTTTTGGGGGGGTGGGGGGGGGGGGGGGGGGGGGGAGTGTGATAGCATTATAAATAACAGCCAACAGTATTGTTTTTTATTTTTAATAATTTGTTTGTGTGTGTTTGGAACAGTTGCAGAAATGGATCATTCTCATTACTTATTGATGAGAGTAATGACAAGAACTGTGAGAAACGCCTTGTTGTGCTGGTTCGGCTCTTCAATCTGGAGTCTGGGACAAACACCAGGATCCTTGACCTTCCAACCCTGTTTGAGGGAACCACAGAGCATGTATTTGCTGCAGTTGCCAAAGTGACTGAGTAAGTAATTTTTCCTATTTTTATCAACAAACCTTTATGAAACTATTCTTTTAAAAAAGACTTGTTTGTATTTTTTGTCTATTAGATTTCCAGCATAATTCAACTTTTTTCCTCTTTCAACAGAGATGCAGAAA
This sequence comes from Theodoxus fluviatilis, assembly GCA_034096865.1. Classification (NCBI taxonomy): domain Eukaryota; kingdom Metazoa; phylum Mollusca; class Gastropoda; order Cycloneritida; family Neritidae; genus Theodoxus; species Theodoxus fluviatilis. Next base: position 29,051 of record JAWQFJ010034312.1, on the reverse strand, counting down.
TTCCGTGGACCAACATTGTTGGGTTTACAAGCGACAATTGCAATGTGAGGATGGGCCGGAACAACTCTGCCTTGACTCGTCTGCAAGAGAAGAACCCGAACATCTTCACCCTGGGTTGCATCTGCCATCTGGCCAACCTGTGTGCGAAATCAGCAGTCAAGGCAATCTCTGTCTCAGTGGATGACATTCTGATCGACATCTATTATTTCTTTGAGCACAGGTATGTGGTATTCTTATTGTATTGCTTTTTAAAAATGTAAGTAATATAACAGTTTAACCCAGTGCAGCCCGAACCAAGGGAAGTAATAATTTCAAACAGTGGTCATAGTTTAGCAGTGAAATCATTTTGGGATTGTCACAGCCTACATTTGTTCTGATTTTCTGTGTTTTCAGTTCCAAGCGAAGAAGCGAGTTCAAGGAGTTCCAGCTGTTTGCTGACGTGCCAGACAGTGTCATCCTCAAGCACTGTCCTACCAGATGGTTCAGCTTGGAGAAGGTGGTCATCAGGATGTTGCAACAGTATCCAGCCCTCCTCAGCTACTTCAGGAGCCACCCTGAATGTGAGAAACCAGGGAAGGTGAAAAGGATCCTGACACACTTGGAAGACCCACTGACCAAGCTGACCTTCTACTTCCTCAAGTTTGTGCTGCCACTGCTGAATGAGTTCAACAGAGTCTTTCAAGCTGACGAGTCGAAGGTGGGAACCCTGATCCCGGAGATGACAAGGCTGCTCAGAAAGTTTCTGTGCAAGTTTGTGCTGGTGCAGTTGGTCAAGAGTGGTGAACTCACGAAAGTTGACTTCATGAGCAGAGAGAACCAGCTCACAGATGATATCATGGCTGTGGGCATGGATTGTCGTTCATTCCTCACCGAGGAGGAACTTCTGCCAGCTTCAGAAAAAAAATTCTTCCATGATGTGCGCCAATTTTTACATGGCCTGTGTGAGCAAGATGATCAGCAAGTTTCCCTTTGGAAGCGAAACCCTGCAAGACCTTCAAGTGCTTGACTACAGCCGGAGGGAGGAGCTGGACTACAGCCACATTGTCAGACTGGCTGCCAAGTTCACCCCAGATGAGGATCAAGAGGACCTGAAAGATGAATGGGAAAACTACCAGCTGCTGGCGGATGGTGAGGTGGTTGTGACAGTTGAAGGAAAGGCCAAGAAGCCGGATGAAGTCTGGGTGGCCATCCTGTCCAAGAAAACTCCCTTCGGAGATCCAATGTCCCCAGTGCTGAGCAAGGTGATGCCCCCACTCCTCTGCCTGCCCCACAGCAATGCTGACAGTGAGAGTGTTTTCAATGCTAAGAAAAATCCATACTGAAGCCAGGAGCAGTTTGGGAGCCGACACCATCACTGCATTTTTGCAGGTGAAGCTAAATTCAAACAGTTGCTGTCACAACTTCACAGTGACCAGCAGCATGCTGGAGAAGGCAAAGACATGTACAGATCAGTACAATCAAGAGCATCAGTGAGCTGGTTGTGTGGACGTCAGTGTTTGGATGATTATTTCTTTTGTGAATTTTTGTTGTACATTATGAACAGACAAATTATTTTCTTTAATGTAGTTTGTGTGATAGTTATGAATCACCCCCCACCCCCACCCACCCACTTCCCCCTCAAAAGATTAAATAATAAAATGTCCACTTTTTGAAGTCTATGCAGTGTTTGTTTGAAATGTGTGACAATGTTTAATGTTATGGACAAACTAAAAAGATATTTCCATCAAAACAACTAAAAGCATCAATATGTGCAAAATTGATTTTGTGCGTTGGCCGTTTTCGCGTTTACGCGTTTACTATGATTTTTTATGCAAAACTGTGGTCTCCAATGCAAATCCCTATGGTCAAAGGTCAAAAGTACTTGACAGGAATGTCACAGTCGTCAATGGCAAGGTCTTGCTCGGATGAAGGTGGGAGTATCACGGTAGGAGTAATGGTATTGGTCTCGATTTTGCAAGGCGTTTAGTTGCAGATGTCTCGCAGGCATGGCTTTCAGTGCTCTCTGTGACCAAGTCATCTAACCAGCTAGGTAGGTCAAAGGTCAAAAGGGCATTGTTAGTGTCTGACTCAATGCTGCAGCAGCATGTGAAACCCGTACAACGTCATGGTGAACAGCAAAATTCGCGGCATGTTCATTATCATTAGTTTCAGATGCAGTGTTTCGACAAAACTTCCTCTCACCCATGGCTCTGTGACATTCTGTCCGCCGCTGGTCTCGTCGCTGTTGAGATGGTGTTTTGGTGTTTTCTGTCGCCACATTCCTCGCTTGATGGTTTTCGAAAGAAAATGTGGCTGATTGCCGGCTTGCCTGAACCGCAGGACGACGATGCTGTTTCCCTCGTTTCCAACGACTTTCCAAGATGAAGATATCTCAATCGTGAGCAGGGACGATAAAACAGCCTCCACAGCAGCTAGTAATCCGGCAACCGGTATGGGGTTGAGAGAGAGAGAGAGAGAGAGAGAGAGAGAGAGAGAGAGAGAGAGAGAGAGAGAGAGAGAGAGAGAGAGAGAGAGAGATTTGATTTTATTTGATTTATTTGGAGGTCATCTGCCCATTGCATTACAAGGAAATGTTGGTCATAAACAATTCTACTTCAGCTATGATTGCCGTAACCACAACCCTGTCAATGAGCAAGAAGCGTTCAAGTACTCGTACAGACATCACAACTTCGTATACTCATCTACTCCCTAACCTTTTGTTCTCTCAACTTAAAGGCATAACAAATATACATCGCCAATGAACGAGTCATTTTGTAGTTATTACATTGCATTAGATATTGACACCCATTCCTATTTTGTTTCTGAGGTAAGAATATTTCTAGATATTTTACCCTTAGTTCTTTATAAGTAAGACACATTTAAAAAAATGTTGCTCAGTTTCACATTCCTCGCAAAATGGGCACTTTGTGTCTACGATCACATTGTATCTTCTATTGTTGTTCAGATCATTTATTCCAAACCGGAAGCGAATAAAGACATCTCTGAACTTTTTATATCAAGTACATTCAAATACTCTTCAAGGCCTAAGGAATGGTTGAAGGAGGAATACCAAGTGTATCGACTGCTGCTAATATTCTTTGCATTCCAGTCCTGAAGATAACAATCTTTTAGTCGCTGCTTCAGTTGTGACAAAAAACGCTTTTCATCACCCACTCCACTATTTATCCATGCAAAGCCAAACCCCAGTCGACAAAGGCAGTGCTTTACAGTCTCTGTCCAGCTTCGCTCCTTCTTGATTCGAGAGTTCAAAAGCATTAGGAAAGCTTGTTTAGAGAGTATGTCTACGTTCATCCGAAAAAGTTTTAACCAGTATTTGATAACTGACGCTGCTATTGATGGATAGAAAAGGTAAAGGTGTGATTTTATATAGCGACTTTCCACCATTGATCGGTGCTCAAACCGCTTTACACTTTACACTGGGCATCTTGATCAATCCTCACTGGTACCTCACAACAAACATAGTGACAGACATTTAAGTCGCACACAGTCAGGTGCCAGCACCAACTCCGCTCCCTGGGGAGTATTCCAACCCGATGCTGGCGCTTGGCCGCATACAAGGGTTAATCGTACTGCATTTTGCCAACACTGCCCTCACAGGTACCCGGTTTTACTCCTGGGTGGGGAGAAGCAATGCTCAAGGATGCAACTCTGGGAACCGCGCAGCTTCGAACGCCGTACCACTGGCCGCAAGCGACTGTAGGTCCAGCGCGCTAACCACTCGCTCCAAGATCTCCATAGCCCATGTGGTTGGGCGTCCTCGAGTCTAGTCCCATAAACTTTTTGCAAATACAGTATGAGTTCCCTCCACTTTCAGCTGATTTTCACGACCTCATAGTTCTGCACCATACAGAAGAGTTGCTTGGACGTGTGCATCAAACAGGCTGGTGAATGCTTTCGTTTTCTTGCATCGTAAGTTCCATAATGCTCTTAACACCTGTACACCTTTTTGCTTTCCTCTGGTGGCTATATCATCTAAAGTTGCATCTATGGACATTTTTCTTGTGAAAAAGAATCCTAGGTATTTACATTGGTTGACTGTCTCCAAATGAGAGCCACCAAGAAACCAATTTTCACCACTGGCTAAATGTCCTCCTCTTCTAAACACCATAACTTTTGTCTTCTTTGTGTTAACCTTCAAGTCAAGAAGTTTGGGCATATGCAAGAGATTATCAAATTGATTTTGGAGGCCCATGGGCGTAGTTGAAATCAGAACGACATCATCAGCAAATAGTAAAAGGAACACTTCTATTATGCCAGGTGCCATCTGAACCCCATGTTTGCCTTTTCTCCTCACATAATCTGCGACTGCATTGATAAATAGAGAAAAAATTAGAGGACTCTCAATTGCCCCTTGCTTTACACCAGAAGAACATTCAAATAAATCAGATAGCTCCTGCCCCCAACGAACGCATGCTTGTACTTTGCAGTACATGGCCTTAAACATCATCAGAAACTTGGTTGAAAGATGAGCGCCTTTAGGAACATCCCAGAGTTGGCCACGGTTGACAGAATCAAACACTTTTCGGTAATCAACAAAAATGACGTACAGTTTTCCACGTCTGTCACCATATACGTGTTTCAAAATCATTGCGAACAACGTAAATATATGGTCAATAATCGAGTGCTGGGTTCGGAAACCAGCCTGTTCAGGACACACTTTGTTTTCTTGCTCTATTCACACGCGCAACCGACTTTCAAGTATTGTTGTGAAAATCTTACTCATTGCACACAGCAAAGATATACCTCTATAGTTATCTGTGTTGTGCACGTCACCCTTCTTGTGTAATGGGATGGTTATTGATCGTGACCAGGCCTCAGGGAAATGATGTGATTCATAGATCTTGCTAAACAATTCGGTAAGAAATGGGTTGAAGTGTGTGGGGGAGAGTAGACAGCCCTGTCTGACTCCAACCGTTGTCCTGAACCATTCGCCTGTGGTACCATTGAACAGGACTGCGCTGGTCGCTCTGTCATAGAGATGTTCGACGACTTTGATGATCTTGGAGCTGATGTTGTAGCTTCTCATTGTGGCCCACAGCGCAGCATGCCAGACTCTGTCAAATGCTTTCTTAAAGTCTATAAAGACATGGTACAGATCTTGTTGGTGTTGAACACAGGACTCTCAGATTGAAGATCTGTTCGGTGGTGCTCCTACCTGGTCTGAAACCTGCCTGCTCTTCAGCAATGATTTTCTCTGCCTGAGGTTTTAATCTGTTCAGCAGTACGTTCAGCATGCCTTTGCTGGGATGGCTGATGAGGCTGATTGTGCGGTAGTTCTGGCACATTTGCAGGTTTCCTTTCTTGGGCAATGTAATCACTAGGGACTGTGTCCACGGGGGGGGGGGGGGGGGGGGGGGAGGAGGGAGAGAGAGATAGAGAGAGAGAGAGAGAGAGAGAAACAGAGAGAAAGAAACAGACAGACAGACAGACAGACTTAGACACAGACTCAGACACAGACACATGCAGACACAGACACAGACAGACAGACAGACAGACACAAACGCAAACACACGCACACACACACACACACACACACACACACACACAAACACACATACACCCCCCAATATCCACTGTCTCATCATTCAGTATTCACTGTCTCTTCAATCCAATGCTTACTGTCCCTTGAATCCAATGTCAGTAGTCCCTTCAGTTTAATGTCCGTAGTCCCTTCAGTCCAATGTTCATAGTCCCTTCAGTTCAATGTCCGTAGTCCCTTCAGTCCAATGTCCGTAGTCCCTTCAGTCCAATGTCCGTAGTCCCTTCAGTCCAGTGTCCACTGTCCCTTCAGTCTAATATCCACTGTTCTTTCAGTCCAATATCTACCGTTCCTTCAGTCCAATGTCCGTAGTCCCTTCAGTTCAATATCCACCGTCCCTTCAGGCCAATATCAATCGTCCCTTCAGTCCAATGTCCATTGTCCCTTCAGTTCAATGTCCGTAGACCCTTCAGTCCAATATCCACTGTCCCTTCAGTCCAACGTCTACTGTACCTTCAGTTCAAGATCTGTCCCTTCATTCCTATGTCCGTAGTCCCTTCCACTGTCCTTTCAATCTAATGTCCGTAGACCCTTCAGTCCAATATCCACTGTCCCTTCAGCCCAATGTCCACGGTCCCTTCAGTTCAAAGTCCCTAGTCCCTTCCGTCCAATGTCCATAGTCCTTTCAGTCCAATGTTCGTAGACTCTTCAGTTTAATATCCACTGTCCCTTCACTCCAAAGTCCGTAATCTCTTCATGCATATGTCCGTAGTCCCTTCTGTACAATGTCCACTGTCCCTTCACTCCAATATCTCCTGTCCCTTCAGTCTAATGTCTGCAGTCCCTTCAGTCCAATGTTCATAGTCCGTTTAGTCCAATATCCACTGTCCCTTCAGTCTAATGTCCATAGTCCCTTCAGTCCTATGACCATAGTCTTTTCAGTCGAATGTCCTGAGACCCTTCAGTCCAATGTCCGTAGACCCTTCAGTCCAATGTCCGTAGTCCCTTTAGTCCAATGTCCGTAGACCATTCAGTCCAATGTCCACTGTTCTTTCAGTCTAATGCCCGTAGACCCTTCAGGCCAATATCTACTGTCCCTTCAGCCAAGAGTCCAGTCCTTTCAGTCCAATGTCTGTAGACCCTTCAGTTTAATATCCAGTGTCCCTTCAGTCCAATATCCACCGTCCCTTCAGTCCAATGTCCACTGTCCTTTCAGTCCAATATCTACTGTCCCTTCAGTCCAATGCCTACTGTCCCTTCAGTCCAATGTCCGTAGTCCCTTCAATCCAATGTCCGAAGTCCCTTCAACTGTCCCTTCAGTTCAATGTCCACTGTCCCTTCAGTCCAATGTCCGTAGTCCCTCCAGTCCACCGTCCCTTCAGTCCAATGTCCGTAGTCCCTTCAGTCCAATGTCCGTAGTCCCTTCAGTCCAATGTCCGTAGTCCCCTCAGTTCAATGTCCCTAGTCCCTTCAGTCAAAGGTTCGTAGTCCCTTCAATCCAATGTCTATAGTCCCATCAGTCCAATGTGCGTAGTCATTTCAGTCCAATGTCCCTAGTCCCTTCAGCCCAATGTCCGTAGACGCTTCAGTCCAATATCCAATTTCCCTTATGTTCAATGTCCACTGTCCCTTGAGTCTAATATCCACTGTCCCTTCAAACCAATATCTACTCTCCCTTCAGTCCAGTGCCCCTTTTCCCTTCAGCCCATTGTCCATAGTCCCTTCAACTGTCCCTTCAGGCAATTGTCTACTGTCCCTTCAGTCCAATGTCCACTCTCTCGTCAATTCAGTGCTTACTGACCCTTCAGTCCAATGTTCTTAGTCCCTTCCACTGTCTTTTCAGTCCAATGTATGTTCTCCCTTCAGTTCAAAACCACTGTCTCTTCAGTCCAATGTCCGTAGTCCCTTCAGCCCAATATCCACTGTCCCTTCTGTTTTATATCCACTCTCCCATCATTACAGTGTCCACTGTCCCTTCAGCCCTATGTTTGTAGTCTCATCAACTGACTCCTCAGTCTAAAGTTCACTGTCCCTTTCGTCCAATGTTCACTGTACTTTCAGTCCAATGTCCGTAGTCTCTTCAGTCCAATATATCCCTTGTCCTTCCAGTCATTCAGGAGACAGGAAGACTTATGGTGCGAGTGGGTATGAGGCTGGGATGGGAATGAGTGGGAGTTGAAGGTAAAAGGTAGTCAGCGCTGACTGAAGTCTGGACAGACGTCCCAAACAGTTTGAATTTTGGACAGGGCGACAAGTGCAACAAGATACTCTGACTGTTGAAGGTCACAGGATCTGTTCCGCAGCTTGAACAAAGGAGAGAGGTGCGACCAATGCTTGGGTCATATGCCGTCTGTGATTGGAAGAGATCCAATGAGTGTGTCTGGGTTGCAGACTGGCCTACACTAGCTGGACTAGCTGGGAGGGAAAAGCGGAGGGAGGAGGGGTGGAGGAAGGAGGGGTGGAGGGAGGAGGGGTGGGTGGAAAAGGCAGACAACGGAGTGCCGGGGCCACCGGACCCCCAGGACGCGACACGTGCATGACCCCCCGCGCGTGCCCAAGTCCTGTGGGGCGTGGGGAAGCGGGCCTCGGTATCGACCATCCATAATTCACCAGGCTGGCTTCTCTCCGCTCCTGCCGCCCATCACTCAACGCTCCCTGTGCGCCCTTCCCCTGGGCACACCTCACCTCACACCCCCACCCCCCCACCTACCCTGTCCCTCACCCCAGCTTACCACCCACACCCTACCACCAACACTTCCACTCGTCTTGCAAACCTCAGTTCTTTCCACTCTATTTCCCCATTCCATTGAAACACAGGCAGCATATTTCCACATTGTTCTTCTCTGTCCCTTTCTTCGTGAAGTTTTCCCTTCCTCCATGTCTATGACAGTCATTGTCTGTTTCTCTAACGTTTTCTCTCCTTCGTAGCCATCCCTACGATGTTTCCTCCCCTCTTGTCACCTCGCCACCAACAGCTCCTCTGCCCCTGTGCCGTCTATTGTCCTTACACCACCGCTGTAGCACCATACCTTCGACTTCTCTTTCCTGGATGCACTCCTTTATCTATAATCTCATCCTCCCTCCTCTCTTCCTCCCTCCACACACACACACAAACACACAAACACAAACACACACACACACACACACACACACACACACACACACACACACACACACACAGCACCCCAACACCACCACACTACCATTTTCATGTCTTCACTATCCTGACCACCTTCCCATACAATCTTTGCGACAATTTTCATATCACATAGACAACACTCAATCGCACACGCATACACAAATATGGACATACATATGCACACATATATTTTTCTGCCAGTTTAATTAACGTAAATTCTCCATCTTCACTGCTGACATCAAATATTTTTCCTATTCCTCTTCCATTACTCAGGTCCTCTCTCTCTCTCTCTCTCTCTCTCTCTCTCTCTCTCTCTCTCTCTCTCTCTCTCTCTCTCTCTCTCGGTGTGTGCGTGTGTGTGTGTGTGTTACCAACTACACCCCCACGAATTCTCTCTCCTTTTCCAATCTTGAGACACCTTTCCTCCCCCATCACCAGCATCGCCACTCGTCTGTCGCAGCTTCCTCGGTATCAAAACATCTATCCTCATCTCCCGGAGCCCTTTCCACACCAGTTATAATCTCCCACCTTTCCATCGCCAACATGTCCTCGTTCTTATTGATTGCAAACGTGCTTCCATGACAGCAGGGGTCACGACCCCAAGTCGCAGTCCTGACGTCCGCCACAGACCACGACGCCGCCCTAGCTCCACGTAGTAGAACACATGGACAGACGTAGAGCTACATCTTTCCCGTGACATCTCCATCAGGAAGTGACGTGGCAAGAGCGGGAAGGGCAATTAGAGACAATACGTGAGCAGTCTAATTGCGCAGTGGAAGCAGATATCTCCTTCAGGAACAAACAGTTTGCTGTTTTCTGATCGATTATTACCTTCATTCCATTAAAAAAGAAGAGTTGGTGGGGACGTTTTGCATGAGTTCATTTCACTCAGCGCCACGTAAGCAATTCAAACAGGAAGTAGGAGTTTCCATTGTCCATTTCCATTTGATGGAAGGAAGAATAAATGAATGTAAAAGACAGCTGAAACTCGTTATCTCAGACTTCTACGAGTGGTAATTAAGCGCTGCGATGAAGTTACCGAGGAGTAAAAAACTTCTTTCTTCTTTTATCTATGTGTAGATGGCATCATCATCCTTTTCTACATCCTATATATTCTCAAAGTCGTAGGCTTGGGAGACCAACAACTCGTTTTAATTTTGACTTAGAGGACGCTCTCTTGTTTATTTGCGTTGAATGCAAAGCCCTTATGAGTTGGGGGTACGAACAGACCCACCGCGCCTCCCTACCACAGGGGGATTGGGGGGAGAAGAGACTCACCGCGCCTCCCTACCACAGGGGGATTGGGGGGGGGAGAAGAGACCCACCGCGCCTCCCTACCACAGGGGGATTGGGGGGAGAAGAGACTCACCGCGCCTCCCTACCACAGGGGGATTGGGGGGGGGAGAATAGACCCACCGCGCCTCCCTACCACAGGGGGATTGGGGGTAGAAGAGATTCACCGCGCCTCCCTACCACAGGGGGATTGGGGGGAGAAGAGACTCACCGCGCCTCCCTACCACAGGGGGATTGGGGGGAGAAGAGACCCACCGCGCCTCCCTACCACAGGGGGATTGGGGGGAGAAGAGACCCACCGCGCCTCCCTACCACAGGGGGATTGGGGGGAGAAGAGACCCACCGCGCCTCCCTACCACAGGGGGATTGGGGGAGAAGAGACCCACCGCGCCTCCCTACCACAGGAGGATTGGGGGCAGAAGAGACCCACCTCGCCTCCCTACCACAGGGGGATTGGGGGGAGAAGAGACCCACCGCGCCTCCCTACCACAGGGGGATTGGGGGGGAGAAGAGACTCACCGCGCCTTCCTACCACAGGGGGATTGGGGGGAGAAGAGACCCACCGCACCTCCCTACCACAGGGGGATTGGGGACAGAAGAGACCCACCTCGCCTCCCTACCACAGGGGGATTGGGGGGGAGAAGAGACTCACCGCGCCTCCCTACCACAGGGGGATTGGGGGGAGAAGAGACCCACCGCGCCTTCCTACCGCAGGGGATTGGGGGGGAGAAGAGACCCACCGCGCCTCCCTACCACAGGGGATTGGGGGGGGGGGGGAGAAGAGACCCATCGCGCCTCCCTGCTCCATTGGGAAAAGGCAAACTGGGAATATTGAGACTTGACCTGCTCTGTCCAACCAGCTGGACAAAATTTGGTGGTCAACGATTTTCCATATAGCCTTCAAAGACAGATAGGCCATAAAAACCGCTGGCGCTGAACCTCCAGGTTTTGGCACACACACACAAAATTGGGTTCAAACCCGCAATCTCTCGAGAAAAGAGGGGGGGGGGGGGGGGAAACACACACAAAAACACAAAAAACAGGTCGGGTTCGAAAAAAGTTTCAGCGCGGATTCCAATCCGTTCACGCATGACCTAACGTTACAATTGTCCAGCGCTTTACCATCTGAGCCATTCATTTGGCAACTGACGTTACTACGTGTTTGTAAAGGAATTATAACGTTCTTTTCTGTAAACTCCCTCGCTTCGTATTTTGCACTGTAATTTGTATAAAAATGGATGATAGTTCATGAAATTTGAGTGGTCTTGTACATTTTAGGATACTTAAGGTCTATTTCTGCCAAGTTTATTATCGATTCACTGCCATTAGGCCAAGCCAACAGACTACCAGTACCAAGTTGTTGCGCTTAAGTCAGGACAGACAGAACGAACGAACGAACTTTATTTTACAAGGGTAGTGAATTAGGCAGTATTGCCTTTCTTACTTACATTCAGCCCTTGAGGAAAAATATTCAAATGTGGTAAGAGAGAGAGAGAGAGAGAGAGAGAGAGAGAGAGAGAGAGAGAGAGAGAGAGAGAGAGAGAGAGAGAGAGAGAGAGACAGAGAGAGAGAGAGAGAGAGAGAGAGAGAGAGAGAGAGAGAGAGACAGAGAGAGAGAGAGTGAGAGAGAGAGAGGGAAGAGAGAATGAGAGTAAGAGGGTGGGTGGAGAGAGAGAGAGAGAGAGAGAGAGAGAGAGGAGAGAGAGAGAGAGAGAGAGAGAGCGAGAGAGAGAGGGAGAGAGAGAGAGAGAGAGAGAGAGAGAGAGAGAGAGAGAGAGAGAGAGAGAGAGAGAGAGAGAGAGAGGAAATTGCAAGCCGCCGAATGTTGCAGATTTCTACTCTTGCTAGCGTCGAAAGACACGCGGAAACGGAAAAGATAACTCTGTTTGACTCGATTTCAATTCGACTAAGTATTTCCGTCCGCTATTCCGTCAATTGACCTTTGAGTGAGGCAGTTTTTTAGATATATATATGAGCTTCTAAGTGGGACTGAATTTCAGATCGTACATGCAAATGACGTCATGCTATTAATGACGTCAAATTTGGCTTTGCCGTCAAATGTCATTTCAATAATTTTTCAACCGGTAATTTCGAGAATACGACCTTAAAAAACCACTTTCTCTTCAAGCCTTGATTCTGTAAATTTGATACATTCAATCGGACCTAACTTCCAGTTAGTGTGCAAAATCTCAAGGAAATCCGTCCCGTAGTTTTTGAGATATAAGCCGTGGAGTCGGGACAGACACACACACAGACAGACAGACAGACAGACAGACAGACAGACAGACAGACAGACAGACAGATAAAGTCTGTAGGACCTCCAGTAAACCTGGAGGGATAAACATTTCTTTGATTCATTCTGTGACTTAAATTCAAATGTATCCCTTTATTCGTATTTTCTATCGTAGACCTACTGAAGACAGAAGATGAGAGTTCCCTTGTTGCTACTGTATACGCTGTCCTTTCGTGACTGCTTCGGATCCCCAGTCAATGGGGCCGGGACCCTACCCTTGTGCAGTGTGTGGCACAGGCGCTGGCGTCATACCCACCCCTGACTGGCGTCATACCCACCCCTGACTGGCGTCATACCCACTCCTGACGTCATACCAGCTCCTCACTGGCGTCATACCCACCCCTGAACCCTCACTGGCGTCATACCCACCCCTGACTGGCGTCATATCCACCCCTGACTGGCGTCATACCCACCCCTGACGTCATACCCGCCCCTCACTGGCGTCATACCCGCCCCTGACGTCATACTCACCTCTCACTGGCGTCATACCCACCCCTCACTGGCGTAATACCCACCCCTGACGCGTTATACCCACCCCTGCCTGGCGTTACATCCACCCCTGACGTCATACCCACCCCTGACGTCATACCCACCCCTGACGTCATACCCACCCCTGACGTCATACCCACCCCTGACGTCATACCCACCCCTGACTGGTGTCATACCCACCCCTGACTGGTGTCATACCCACCCCTGACTGGTGTCATACCCACCCCTGACTGGCGTCAGCACTGTACTATCTCCGTCATTCATACTCCGTCTGTCATACAGGCGAGCTAGGACATTTTCCAGTAAAGTCTGTTTGACCAAACTTGTCATGACACCTCTGCTTTGTAATCAGCTAATCAAACCTGATACCGCTATCCAAATGGGACGCACCCATTTTTATCTATACAGTGTCCTGGTAGATTGATATAATATTCACAATTTCCCCATCTAAAGTTGGCATAACTTTCCTTTTGGTGTGAATTAATTGCCTCCAAATGCCAATTTATCTTTTCATAGCTGTGGAAACCTGCATGACTGCCACAAGGTGTATTATGTTAGCTTTGCAGTAATCAGACAATAGTATCGCAGTATCATCAATCCAGTCATCTCCACCATTTGGAGTGCGTTAAGAGCAATCTTACACCACCACGACATATGTTCCAAATCCAGGCTTTTCCACCAGCCTCCGCTTGCTTCTCAAGTCAGACCAGGCTAGAAGCCAGAGCGCTTTACTGCTGACCACATGCATCGGCCTCGAGCGGACGTCTCTAGTTCCCAGCAGCCCTCGCTCGCCGGAAGGCCAGGGAGGCCTGTGACGCAACCATGTCTGACGCGCCAAAAACAACATGGCGTCGCGGCGTCGGTGGTGGGAGTTGCGGGCCCTTGGGAGGCGAGACGGGCTGCAGTTTACAGAAGCCACAGGCAGATAGAGGGAGCTAACGGCAGCAAAACACGCGCCGTTGGTTTTGGCGTGGCCTGGTGTGGAGACGAGGGCAGGGAAGGCGGGAGAGGGCTGGGGTCAGCACGGCACATGTGGAGGCCGCCCCGCCAGTGACTTACGTCACGGCTTTGTTGGAGGCAAAGAGCGCCACAGGCAACATGCCGCTGACTGGGAGACTGTGAAGACTGAAATGGAAGAATCTGGAATGGATTCCCGCCCTGTTCGGGATGCCGATTACGTAAGGACACAGAGACCCCCCAAAGCGCGGAATCAGTTCATACGAAACGATCCACCCTTTTTGGTGACTTCGTGGGCGAAACTGGTGTCTAAACGAATTAATAACATCTTTTACAGGTACTCAGTGTATTATCTGGACTGAAATCCGTGAAACACCAGAGAAATGACAAATGCAAGAGCG
>JAWQFJ010034312.1:0-7500 GCA_034096865.1 Theodoxus fluviatilis | reverse complement strand
ACATTCCTTGCGACTCCACGTGGCTCCTATTTGCACCTTTCCTCGCTACTGCTTGTATGTTCACGATTTAAAGCCCAAGGACGGGGTAAAAAACACATTAACGATCAATGTTGTGTTTTTTGTCGTTTATGAACGGATAATATTTTCTTAGAAAGTCCTCATGTCCAGAGTAAAACGGTACTGATGGCACTTCCCGTTCTATGTCAACTTCTAGTTGCTATTGATATGGCACAGGAATGTATGAGCATGCTTAAATGTTCAAATACAGCTTTTTTCTCGTCACCTTTCTTTTGTTACAATGAGAGATTATTATGTGACAAAGCGAACATAATTTTTCCTTTTGCAATAGGCAGACAGACAGACAGACAGACAGACAGACAGACAGACAGACAGACAGACAGACAGACAGACAGACAGACAGACGGGACACACACAGACACACAGACAAACACACCGACAGACAGCCAGACACACAGACAGACACGCAGACAGACAGCCAGCCAGACAGACAGACAGACAGACAGACAGACAGACAGACTGACAGACTGACAGACAGACAGACAGACAGACAGACACACAGACAGACACACAGATAGACACACAGACAGACAGACACATAGACATACAGACACACAGACAGACACACACACACACACACACAGAGACAGACAGACAGACGACAGACAGACAGACAGTCAAAAAGACCGACTAGACAGGTATACACACACACATGACAGACAGACAGACAGACAGATAGACAGACAGACAAACAAACAGAAACACAGACAGAGAGACAGACAGACAGACACACACACACACACACACACACAAACAGACACACAGACAGACACACAGAAACACAGACAGACACACAGACAGACAGACACACAGACACACAGACAGACACACAGACAGAAAGACGGGCACACAGACAAACACACAGACAGATAAACGGACAGACAGACAGACAGACACGCACGCACACATACACACACAGATACACAGACGGACAGACGGACAGACAGACAGACAGACAGGCAGACAGACAGACAGACAGACAAACAGACAGATATTCAGACAGACAGACAGACAGACAGACAGACAGACAGACAGACAGACAGACACACAGACCGACGGACGGACGGATGGACCGACGGACGGACGGACATACGGACAGACAGACAGACCGTCACACGTTTCCTTGAATCAGTGACGTAAGTTTTTACTTATGGTGCGAGCTATGATAACCAATAACTGTATTGCCTATCAGGACATCTCAAGAATCTCCTTCCAGAAAACTTGTTAAAACCAACGTTCATTTATGCGAAATTACACAATACACTGGGTCCTATCACGGATCTATATCTACATGGATGCACATCTTGAGGTCACGGGCTCTTTCAGCCAATTACAGAGTTCTGCCAGAGGTCAAATCTCAACTGGGTGATAAGCTCACATCCGGCGAGTCTTTGCAGCAATGGATTCCACTGTTGATTGGATTGTCACGCAGCTTATTGTGAGTAAAATTAAATTTATTTCAAAGGTTTCTATTGAGTTACAGCTGTGATTAGATGTCTTTGTGTCTCTATCAAGTTTTTCACTTTAACCGATTTGTTGCGGTTGTTTTATGGACGCTACACACGTGTAGTGCCTAGGGCCGTAGTGGCACAGGTCTCGGGAGTGAACAAGAAAGGGGACTGTTAATTTTCAAGTTAAACACGTTTTTGACTCACATGTGAAGCAAAAGTGAGTCTATGTACTCACCCGTTTCGTCCGTCCGGGCGTCCGGGCGTCCGGGCGTCCGGGCGTCCGAAAACTTTAACGTTGGATTTTTCTCGGAGTCTATTAAGTCTATCAATACCACATGTGGCATGATGGTGTATGATGACAATGCCTCAAAAAACATACATAGTGACTTGTTCTTGCAGGGGCCATTATTGTTGTCTAAAAAACAGTCATTTTTCACATTTTCTCAATTTTCTCTGACGTTTTTGAGATTGGATACCTGACCTATATATGGTATATAGGGCAAAGTAATCCATATCTTTTTATACCAGTTTGGTTGACCTTGCTTCAAGGTCAAGGTCACAGGAGCTCTTCAAAGTTGGATTGTATACATATTTTGAAGTGACCTTGACCCTGAACTATGGAAGATAACTGTTTCAAACTTAATAGTTATGTGGGGCACATGTTATACTTTCATCATGAGACACATTTGGTCACATATCATCAAGGTCAAGGTCACTTTGACCCTTATGAAATGTGACCAAAATGAGGTAGTGAACCACTAAAAGTGACCATATCTCATGGTAGAAAGTGCCAATAAGCACCATTGTACTTCCTATGTCTTGGATTAACAGCTTTGTGTTGCATGACCTTGGATGACCTTGACCTTGGGTCAAGGTCACATGTATTTTGGTAGGAAAAATGTGTAAAGCATTTCTTAGTGTCTGATGTCATTGCTAGGTGCAGTTGTTTGGCCTTGACCTTGAGGGTCACCTGAAGGTCAAGGTCATGTAAAGGTCAAGGTCAAGCATGTGAGTCGTATGGGCTTTGCCCTTCTTGTTATTCATGTATTGATTATACTAGTTTTCTTCTTTGTCATTTACGTCTCTCATGTGAGTTATTTTTAAGGGGAGACAATGCTGCCTAGGAGTCGAATTTTCCTGGAGAGAGTCACGGAAATGCCCATATCAGTCCTCGGACGAGCTCGTCATGACGTCAGCCTAACAGCGGTTATAACGCAGCAATCTGATTGGCTGCCGATTACTCGCGGTCTCGTTCTGAGCAAGCCGTAGTTGGCCGAGGCAATTCCGAAGGCACTCGTGCGAGATGCAAATTGAATGCGCCTCGCTCACGCCTGGTTGTGGCAGTTTCATAAATGACAGACCTCGGCATTTTGCAGAAGTTGTACTGCAGCTTTCAATTGCACAATTATATGCCAACGCTTGGCCGTTTTCTTTTCGCACTGAGTTCTCCGCCATCGAATATCGTAGGTTGAACTTTGTTTACATCTGCAAAGGCACTCGATCGTGAGAGATGCAAATTGAATGCGCCTCGCTCACGCCTGGTCGCGGCAGTTTCATAAATGACAAACCTCGGCATTTTGCAGAAGTTGTACAGCAGCTTTCAATTTCACCCTTATTGCCAGCGCTTGGCCATTTTCTTTTCTTAACTGAGTTCTCTGCCATCGCATATCGTAGGTTGAACAAACAACCGGAAGTGCTCTTAACACCCAACTGCCAATTGGCCTTGAGAAGAACTAAAATGACCTTGACCTCAAGATGTGCATCCATGTAGATATAGATCCGTGGTCCTATCTACATCACGTCGACATAAGTTTCAAAATCTGCTGGAAAAACCATGCACGCGAATATCGAAATAGGCACCTGGGTGCATGTCGAGCACAGCCATAGAGCGTAGTAGAGCACTCGGGCTGGTTACTCTGCTGTGGTGCGACACAACCTGGCCGCATGTTCCTAGACAACATGGCGGCATGCCGTGACGTCACTTCCGCCGTGACGACGACCAGCCTGGCGTAATTACCGCGGCGCTGCTACAGCCCCGGATGTGTCGTGCAGCGCAAATTGGAATTATCGACCGCCTGCGTGTTACGTCATCAATAATGGAGGGCTGAAGACAGTGATTAAGCACAATGGGGCAGCGCCCCCTTACGGCACTAGCGGCGCGGGCCGCTCACAAAGGGCCGTAACTCGCCGCCGTGGCGTGTGTGGCGCGCATGCAGACGTTGATTGGTCAGCACGTGGCCCTGGCCCTCTGGTGGCGGAGGGCATGACGGGATCGAAGCCACGGCGGCGAGTTACGGCCCTTTGTGAGCGGCCCGCGCCGCTAGTGCCGCAAGGGGGCGCTGCCCCATTGTGCTTAATCACTGTCTTCAGCCCTCCATTATTGATGACGTAACACGCAGGCGGTCGATAATTCCAATTTGCGCTGCACGACACATCCGGGGCTGTAGCAGCGCCGCGGTAATTACGCCAGGCTGGTCGTCGTCACGGCGGAAGTGACGTCACGGCATGCCGCCATGTTGTCTAGGAACATGCGGCCAGGTTGTGTCGCACCACAGCAGAGTAACCAGCCCGAGTGCTCTACTACGCTCTATGGCTGTGCTCGACATGCACCCAGGTGCCTATTTCGATATTCGCGTGCATGGTTTTTCCAGCAGATTTTGAAACTTATGTCGACGTGATGTAGATAGGACCACGGATCTATATCTACATGGATGCACATCTTGAGGTCAAGGTCATTTTAGTTCTTCTCAAGGCCAATTGGCAGTTGGGTGTTAAGAGCACTTCCGGTTGTTTGTTCAACCTACGATATGCGATGGCAGAGAACTCAGTTAAGAAAAGAAAATGGCCAAGCGCTGGCAATAAGGGTGAAATTGAAAGCTGCTGTACAACTTCTGCAAAATGCCGAGGTTTGTCATTTATGAAACTGCCGCGACCAGGCGTGAGCGAGGCGCATTCAATTTGCATCTCTCACGATCGAGTGCCTTTGCAGATGTAAACAAAGTTCAACCTACGATATTCGATGGCGGAGAACTCAGTGCGAAAAGAAAACGGCCAAGCGTTGGCATATAATTGTGCAATTGAAAGCTGCAGTACAACTTCTGCAAAATGCCGAGGTCTGTCATTTATGAAACTGCCACAACCAGGCGTGAGCGAGGCGCATTCAATTTGCATCTCGCACGAGTGCCTTCGGAATTGCCTCGGCCAACTACGGCTTGCTCAGAACGAGACCGCGAGTAATCGGCAGCCAATCAGATTGCTGCGTTATAACCGCTGTTAGGCTGACGTCATGACGAGCTCGTCCGAGGACTGATATGGGCATTTCCGTGACTCTCTCCAGGAAAATTCGACTCCTAGGCAGCATTGTCTCCCCTTAAAAATAACTCACATGAGAGACGTAAATGACAAAGAAGAAAACTAGTATAATCAATACATGAATAACAAGAAGGGCAAAGCCCATACGACTCACATGCTTGACCTTGACCTTTACATGACCTTGACCTTCAGGTGACCCTCAAGGTCAAGGCCAAACAACTGCACCTAGCAATGACATCAGACACTAAGAAATGCTTTACACATTTTTCCTACCAAAATACATGTGACCTTGACCCAAGGTCAAGGTCATCCAAGGTCATGCAACACAAAGCTGTTAATCCAAGACATAGGAAGTACAATGGTGCTTATTGGCACTTTCTACCATGAGATATGGTCACTTTTAGTGGTTCACTACCTCATTTTGGTCACATTTCATAAGGGTCAAAGTGACCTTGACCTTGATGATATGTGACCAAATGTGTCTCATGATGAAAGTATAACATGTGCCCCACATAACTATTAAGTTTGAAACAGTTATCTTCCATAGTTCAGGGTCAAGGTCACTTCAAAATATGTATACAATCCAACTTTGAAGAGCTCCTGTGACCTTGACCTTGAAGCAAGGTCAACCAAACTGGTATAAAAAGATATGGATTACTTTGCCCTATATACCATATATAGGTCAGGTATCCAATCTCAAAAACGTCAGAGAAAATTGAGAAAATGTGAAAAATGACTGTTTTTTAGACAACAATAATGGCCCCTGCAAGAACAAGTCACTATGTATGTTTTTTGAGGCATTGTCATCATACACCATCATGCCACATGTGGTATTGATAGACTTAATAGACTCCGAGAAAAATCCAACGTTAAAGTTTTCGGACGCCCGGACGCCCGGACGCCCGGACGCCCGGACGGACGAAACGGGTGAGTACATAGACTCACTTTTGCTTCACATGTGAGTCAAAAACGTGTTTAACTTGAAAATTAACAGTCCCCTTTCTTGTTCACTCCCGAGACCTGTGCCACTACGGCCCTAGGCACTACACGTGTGTAGCGTCCATAAAACAACCGCAACAAATCGGTTAAAGTGAAAAACTTGATAGAGACACAAAGACATCTAATCACAGCTGTAACTCAATAGAAACCTTTGAAATAAATTTAATTTTACTCACAATAAGCTGCGTGACAATCCAATCAACAGTGGAATCCATTGCTGCAAAGACTCGCCGGATGTGAGCTTATCACCCAGTTGAGATTTGACCTCTGGCAGAACTCTGTAATTGGCTGAAAGAGCCCGTGACCTCAAGATGTGCATCCATGTAGATATAGATCCGTGATAGGACCCAGTGTATTGTGTAATTTCGCATAAATGAACGTTGGTTTTAACAAGTTTTCTGGAAGGAGATTCTTGAGATGTCCTGATAGGCAATACAGTTATTGGTTATCATAGCTCGCACCATAAGTAAAAACTTACGTCACTGATTCAAGGAAACGTGTGACGGTCTGTCTGTCTGTCCGTATGTCCGTCCGTCCGTCGGTCCATCCGTCCGTCCGTCGGTCTGTGTGTCTGTCTGTCTGTCTGTCTGTCTGTCTGTCTGTCTGTCTGTCTGTCTGAATATCTGTCTGTTTGTCTGTCTGTCTGTCTGTCTGCCTGTCTGTCTGTCTGTCTGTCCGTCTGTCCGTCTGTGTATCTGTGTGTGTATGTGTGCGTGCGTGTCTGTCTGTCTGTCTGTCCGTTTATCTGTCTGTGTGTTTGTCTGTGTGCCCGTCTTTCTGTCTGTGTGTCTGTCTGTGTGTCTGTGTGTCTGTCTGTCTGTGTGTCTGTCTGTGTTTCTGTGTGTCTGTCTGTGTGTCTGTTTGTGTGTGTGTGTGTGTGTGTGTGTCTGTCTGTCTGTCTCTCTGTCTGTGTTTCTGTTTGTTTGTCTGTCTGTCTATCTGTCTGTCTGTCTGTCTGTCATGTGTGTGTGTATACCTGTCTAGTCGGTCTTTTTGACTGTCTGTCTGTCTGTCGTCTGTCTGTCTGTCTCTGTGTGTGTGTGTGTGTGTGTCTGTCTGTGTGTCTGTATGTCTATGTGTCTGTCTGTCTGTGTGTCTATCTGTGTGTCTGTCTGTGTGTCTGTCTGTCTGTCTGTCTGTCTGTCAGTCTGTCAGTCTGTCTGTCTGTCTGTCTGTCTGTCTGTCTGTCTGTCTGGCTGGCTGTCTGTCTGCGTGTCTGTCTGTGTGTCTGGCTGTCTGTCGGTGTGTTTGTCTGTGTGTCTGTGTGTGTCCCGTCTGTCTGTCTGTCTGTCTGTCTGTCTGTCTGTCTGTCTGTCTGTCTGTCTGTCTGTCTGTCTGTCTGTCTGCCTATTGCAAAAGGAAAAATTATGTTCGCTTTGTCACATAATAATCTCTCATTGTAACAAAAGAAAGGTGACGAGAAAAAAGCTGTATTTGAACATTTAAGCATGCTCATACATTCCTGTGCCATATCAATAGCAACTAGAAGTTGACATAGAACGGGAAGTGCCATCAGTACCGTTTTACTCTGGACATGAGGACTTTCTAAGAAAATATTATCCGTTCATAAACGACAAAAAACACAACATTGATCGTTAATGTGTTTTTTACCCCGTCCTTGGCTTTAAATCGTGACGTTTAGTCGCGCAAGACACATCCC
>JAWQFJ010034311.1:0-36319 GCA_034096865.1 Theodoxus fluviatilis | reverse complement strand
CTGTCCTGCACACACCACTTCTGCTATGCTGGGGACAGGCTCCTCCCCCTCCTGTCCTGCACACACCACTTCTGCTATGCTGGGGACAGGCTCCTCCCCCCTCCTGTCCTGCACACACCACTTCTGCTATGCTGGGGACAGGCTCCTCCCCCCTCCTGTCCTGCACACACCACTTCTGCTATGCTGGGGACAGGCTCCTCCCCCCTCCTGTCCTGCACACACCACTTCTGCTATGCTGGGGACAGGCTCCTCCCCCCTCCTGTCCTGCACACACCACTTCTGCTATGCTGGGGACAGGCTCCTCCCCCCTCCTGTCCTGCACACACCACTTCTGCTATGCTGGGGACAGGCTCCTCCCCCCTCCTGTCCTGCACACATCACTTCTGCTATGCTGGGGACAGGCTCCTCCCCCCTCCTGTCCTGCACACACCACTTCTGCTATGCTGGGGACAGGCTCCTCCCCCCTCCTGTCCTGCACACACCACTTCTGCTATGCTGGGGACAGGCTCCTCCCCCCTCCTGTCCTGCACACATCACTTCTGCTATGCTGGGGACAGGCTCCTCCCCCCTCCTGTCCTGCACACACCACTTCTGCTATGCTGGGGACAGGCTCCTCCCCCCTCCTGTCCTGCACACACCACTTCTGCTATGCTGGGGACAGGCTCCTCCCCCCTCCTGTCCTGCACACATCACTTCTGCTATGCTGGGGACAGGCTCCTCCCCCCTCCTGTCCTGCACACACCACTTCTGCTATGCTGGGGACAGGCTCCTCCCCCTCCTGTCCTGCACACATCACTTCTGCTATGCTGGGGACAGGCTCCTCCCCCCTCCTGTCCTGCACACATCACTTCTGCTATGCTGGGGACAGGCTCCTCCCCCCTCCTGTCCTGCACACACCACTTCTGCTATGCTGGGGACAGGCTCTTCCCCCTCCTGTCCTGCACACATCACTTCTGCTATGCTGGGGACAGGCTCCTCCCCCCTCCTGTCCTGCACACATCACTTCTGCTATGCTGGGGACAGGCTCCTCCCCCCTCCTGTCCTGCACACACCACTTCTGCTATGCTGGGGACAGGCTCCTCCCCCCTCCTGTCCTGCACACATCACTTCTGCTATGCTGGGGACAGGCTCCTCCCCCCTCCTGTCCTGCACACATCACTTCTGCTATGCTGGGGACAGGCTCCTCCCCCCTCCTGTCCTGCACACACCACTTCTGCTATGCTGGGGACAGGCTCTTCCCCCTCCTGTCCTGCACACATCACTTCTGCTATGCTGGGGACAGGCTCCTCCCCCCTCCTGTCCTGCACACATCACTTCTGCTATGCTGGGGACAGGCTCCTCCCCCTCCTGTCCTGCACACACCACTTCTGCTATGCTGGGGACAGGCTCCTCCCCCCTCCTGTCCTGCACACATCACTTCTGCTATGCTGGGGACAGGCTCCTCCCCCCTCCTGTCCTGCACACATCACTTCTGCTATGCTGGGGACAGGCTCCTCCCCCCTCCTGTCCTGCACACACCACTTCTGCTATGCTGGGGACAGGCTCCTCCCCCCTCCTGTCCTGCACACACCACTTCTGCTATGCTGGGGACAGGCTCCTCCCCCCTCCTGTCCTGCACACACCACTTCTGCTATGCTGGGGACAGGCTCCTCCCCCCTCTCCTGTCCTGCACACACCACTTCTGCTATGCTGGGGACAGGCTGTCAGCTTGGCAAACACTGTGTGGCACATGTATCTGTGTCGAACACCAAGATAGATGTGGTGTTCATGGGCTGTAGTCATTTATCAAATCCATTGATTTGTTTTCTTGTGTTCAGGATTTGTGACACAAATGTATGCCAAGAAGTTGTAAACAGATGAAGCAGAGAAGTTCATGGCAGGATATTCTCAGAAATGTGAAGGGCCTGCCATACCTACAGCCAAAGTCCTCCCTCCAAGGAATCATTGGTTTACACTGCGAAGCAGTCCTCCCTCCAAGGAACCATTGGTTTACACTGCTGAAGCAGTGAATCGTTTATACAGGTCTGCAAATCTCACCCAGTGCTTTGGGAATTCAAATGAATATAAATGGCAATCAATGTTCATTATTGTTTGAAACCCTTAATAATTTAATCCTGAGTCATCATATCTTCAGTCATATGAATCACCCGTTCTGAAAAACTAGTTGGCTCTTAGTGAAAGAAACTGATCATTTACTTCAGCACCCTAAGTTTGTAGTGAGTCTAGGAGCATTGTGTGCACATCTCCCTCTGGTCCTGCAGCTTCAAGCATTGCTTCTTCTGCTGTTCCCTGTACAGCCTTGACCCGTCCATCTGCTTGATGGTGTGGTTTGCATCATTCCTCCATTATCACTAATGCACCCGTGTTCCCCAAAACCCACTATATACACACCCTTCTTCAACTTTACCTTCCCTTGCAGGGCTCTAAACATTGGCATGAAATTTTCAACTTGCATAGAACCTCAACTTATATGCAGCCTAGGCCTCCCAATGTACCCTCAAATAGCCCTTGAAAATCAGTTACTGTCATGTATGTATGCAGGTATGTATGTACATTATAAGGTGCTGGTCTCCGCCCCTCCGGGATGCTCGAAGCACATCAGTTCTGGAGAAAAGCAGTGTTTTAAGCTGCCTTTTGGAGGATGTGAAGGAGTCAGATAATCTCATGGATGGAATGTCATTGCACAGAACTGCTCCAGCAAATGAAAATGAGTGTTGGTCATATTTTTTTAGATCTATGTTGGGTTTTTTTAGTAATCCTTGGGTGGAGGGCTTGAGGGTACTTCCCAAAATACAGTAAAGTACAATGTTGTGCTGGAACTTCTGGAGGCCTTCATAAGCTGGACCCCTTATCTGCTGGCCCTTTGAGGCCTACTCTTGATGTGGTTTGAAAGACTCTGGAGAGTGATGTTTGATCATAAATTAGGCACAGAAATCTGAAATATGAAGGAATTATTTGGGTAGATCATGCAGTCTGACATCTGTCTGTGCTATGGTAGGCCATGCCATAGAGGCAGGCTGGTTCCTGCTGAAGAGGGCTGTCAAGGATGGGAACCAGTCTCTCAAGCAGCTTGCCCTGGATACCTTCATCATGAAGAGCTTTGAGAAAGGATGGGACAAGGAACACAATGGCATCTTCTACTTCCTGGATGTCGATGGCTGGTAAGACATGAAGAGAAATGTGATGGGTTACAAAATAGGCATGACAAGTTTGAGTCATAATTGATCACAACTCAGCTACCTCATTGTAAGAGCTGTATGCACTGTTCTTGATGGAAGAATATGATGATATTATTTCCTTCTTGAATGGTGAAGATTGCTGACTGGTACTGAATCTTTCCAAGAACTCACAATGCACAAAGGACTTTGACGTGTGAATTCGGAGAACATGCAAGGTAGCAGGTACAAAAAATCCAATTATGAAATTGCATGATGAAGCGAAGAGTAGAAGCAGAAGTACCAGTTTGTGAGCCGCAGACTTTGTTTTGGTGAATTAGTGCAACTATTTAAGCATCAAATG
Organism: Theodoxus fluviatilis; assembly: GCA_034096865.1. Taxonomy (NCBI): domain Eukaryota; kingdom Metazoa; phylum Mollusca; class Gastropoda; order Cycloneritida; family Neritidae; genus Theodoxus; species Theodoxus fluviatilis. Next base: position 32,800 of record JAWQFJ010034311.1, on the reverse strand, counting down.
AGCTAATATTTTTGTGACTTTTAACTACACAACTGGGACAAAAACTACCTGTTTTTGAGTTGAGGATGGGACTGGATTGGGGATAATTTTTGGAGTAGGAGCACCAGACTGGACTGGATTTGTTGAATGTTGGGGCGATGAATGAATGGATGGATAGGAAATACCGGTAGATAGGACATATTTTTATTGTTAGTTGTTTACATCGCATCCATTCTATCCAATCTGCCCCGGTGCAGGAGCCCCACAGCACTGGAGTGGGACCAGAAGCTGTGGTGGCCGCACTGCGAGGCCATGGTGGCTTTCCTGATGGCCTACACCCACACCAGGGACGTCTCCTTCCTCCAGCACTTCCAGACTGTCTTTGACTACACCTACTCCCACGTAAGTAAACACCGTGTGTGTGTGTGTGTGTGCATGCATGTGTCTGTGTGTGTGCTTGCACATGTGTGTGTGTGTGTGTAGTTATATGTGTACTTAGGAGATATACAGATGGATGGATGGATGGATGGACGGACGGACAGATGGACGGACTGACAGTTGGATGGACAGAGACAGATGGAGACCAGAGACAAACAGGGTTTGGGTCGGGTCAGTAATAGAGCTTTTAAGCTGGAATCTCTATTTTGTATAATGAAATGGAAAGGACACATCTGTAGAATTCATCAAAGAAAATTGTCTTATTGAATATGCTGGTGAAAGAACAATACTGACTGATATATGTTCACATTTCTACCTGTACACCTGTTGTAGTTTGTGGACCAGGAGAGAGGAGAGTGGTATGGCTATCTCAGTCGACAGGGAGCCGTGCACATGAACTTCAAGGGAGGCCCATGGAAAGGTAAGACTGTGCATAAGTTTCTCGTAGGCCCTGTACATTAGTGACAAGCCTGTGGTGTCTCCCTTGATAGTGGTGTTTGGCATCTCTCAAGGTTAGTGGTGTTTGGTGTCTCTCTTGGTAGTAGTGTTTGGCTTCTCTTTTGGTAGTGGTGTTTGGTGTCTCTCTTGGTAGAGTGGTGTTTGGCTTCTCTTTTGGTAGTGGTGTTTGGTGTCTCTCTTGGTAGTGGTGTTTGGTGTCTCTCTTGGTAGTGGTGTTTGGTGTCTCTCTTGGTAGAGTGGTGTTTGGCTTCTCTTTTGGTAGTGGTGTTTGGTGTCTCTCTTGGTAGTGGTGTTTGGCTTCTCTTTTGGTAAGTGGTGTTTGGTGTCTCTCTTGGTAGTGGTGTTTGGCATATCATGGTAGTGGTGTTTGGTGTGTCTCTTGGTAGTGGTGTTTGGCATATCATGGTAGTGGTGTTTGGCATGTCATGGTAGTGGTGTTTGGTGTCTCATGGTAGTGGTGTTTGGCACCTCTCTTGGTAGTGGTGTTTGGTGTCTCAGTCATTCATTCCACAAATGCAGTTATGAAATGTAGCAACACATTCTGCCGACAGTCTGTGCTTCTCCTGTCTACCCAGGTATTGCATTTGATGAAGAAGTATCCATCAGCTGTTTACCAAGACATGTATTATACTTGCAACATATTTAATTTCCCAACTATCGTACTACACTTAAGTAACAAATAAAAACTTGTTCATACAAACACAACTGCAAGAACTGGTTCTAGATATGTCTTATTTGTCCTCAGGTATTACAGTGAAAGAAGCCAGTTCAGTTCAGTTCAGTCTCTTAACCCTGAGATGGGTTGTTGAGGCATCACTGATGACTTTCGGACAATCTTCCTCCATCGATCTCTATCCTCTGTGGCTCGCTGTGAGTCAGCAAAGGTCAAGCCTGTCCACTCTTTAATGTTGTCTTCCCACCTCTTTCTCTGCCTGCCTCTCCTTCTCCCACCTGGTACGGTACCTTGCAGGATGGTCTTGGCCAGCCCACTGCCTCTTGACACGTGACCATACCACTTGAGCTTTCTGCTTTTCACGATTGAGAGCAGGTCTTCGTACCGTCCGAATGCTATCCTGATCCTCACCTTGAGGGTCGCCCTGGTCGTGAACACGTGGGTGTTGGATCCAAAAAGAAAGAAGCCATGATAATGTAAATAAACAATGCTTGTGTTGGGGCAACGCTGACTGTCAGATGCCTCTTGTTCTCTACATGCAGGCTGCTTCCACGTGCCACGGTTCCAGTTGCTGTGTATGCAACTTCTGCAGAGGCTGGTGTCAGAGACAGCTTCCACATAGTTCCAACACCTGCTAAAGGCTTGCTCCAACCAGATGCTGTCTTTAGCATGGACCAGAGGTATAAGAGCAGGAATGAGAGAAGTTATGGAATGTTTGCAATCGCCTTGATGAATTACAAATGGGTAAGACAAAAATTGAGTCGATTAGAAGAATCAAAACATTAAATCACATAAAAATTGTATATGAGTGAGGGAGCAGGTATTGTCACATAATATCATCACTTGAAATGGACAGTCCCACAGTTGGTTCATTGAGTGTGCCTGATTTTCAAGTGAGGCCTTGGTTTTTTTGCCCCAGAATGACTAGATTTTGTTTGGACGATTGTAGTGTGAACAAGCAATCATGGTAATGATGCTTTGAGCTGATTCCTGTAATAAAGCTGATCGTTTGATTCCTCAGCAATATATATGACGGTTAAGAGTATTTTTCTTATAAGAAAATTAATATGAAAAATTTTCTCAAAAGCTTTTACTGTGCTTAAGTGTCTGTGCCAGATGCTCACCCCCCTTAAAGGAAAAGTGGCAAGTTAGGGGTGATTTTGAAACTGAGGATTTTTCAAAAAGACAACAGCGATACTTGAAAATACCGACTAGTGCAAAATAAGTGGTATATTAAACTCTTCCTGGTCAGCCGACTGGAGAGCGGTAGTGCACAACGTCCCACTATGAAAGCCACTTGCCAGTCTTCCCTTATTCTGGGCTGAAAGTGAGTTCGCAAATCTGCTTCAAACACAAAGTTTCACTCTTCTCAAAAACAAAGAAAAAAAATGTGTTTTAAGTGAGACTTGCAATCCGAACGTATTTCCATTGCTGCTTTGTATCTTAAGAAAATTTAGCACTTTTCCTTGAACAATTATGCTTCTTTGGAAGTTGGGTCTGTGGTTTGCACCATTGCTGATGGAATAATTACACATGAGCCCACTGTAGTCAGTACATACAGTGTCCATTACGATTTGCTTGCTTGTGTATTGTAAGTCACTGTTTAGCTAAAATAAATGCATGGTTCAACTAGCACAAAGTAGCAATGACTTGTTTTTGAAGCAACATGCTTGATGGAACTTTAGTATTTAAAAATTTGCCAACTGCACAACTATGCTTCCTGAATCCTGGCAAAATCGTTATGGTCCATGATTTTCAGTGTAGAATTTTGGTCAGAAATACAGTAGTATGTATCCATATCAAAACATCATCATTTTCTTCCATGTGAAGCAACACCTTGCTGCAGTTCATTTCAGTACTACTGCTGGCAACCTTGGCATAGGTGACATGTTATACCCTGTCTCCAACTGGTGGACACCAAACACCGCATTGCACACTCAATGCAGTTTACCCCGTTTCCAACTGGTCCAGACACCAAACACCACATTGCACACTCAATGCAGTTTACCCTGTCTCCAACTGGTGGACACCAAACACCGCATTGCACACTCAATGCAGTTTACCCTGTCTCCAACTGGTCCGGACACCAAACACCACATTGCTCACTCAATGCAGTTTACCCTGTCTCCAACTGGTCCAGACACTGAACACCACATTGCACACTCAATGCAGTTTACCCTGTCTCCAACTGGTCCAGACACCAAACACCGCATTACACACTCAATGCAGTTTACCCTGTCTCCAACTGGTCCAGACACTGAACACCACATTGCACACTCAATGCAGTTTACCCTGTCTCCAACTGGTCCAGACACCAAACACCACATTGCACACTCAATGCAGTTTACCCTGTCTCCAACTGGTCCAGACACTGAACACCACATTGCACACTCAATGCAGTTTACCCTGTCTCCAACTGGTCCAGACACCAAACACCAAATTGCACACTCAATGCAGTTTACCCCGTTTCCAACTGGTCCAGACACCAAACACCACATTGCACACACAATGCAGTTTACCCTGTCTCCAACTGGTCCGGACACCAAACACCACATTGCACACTCAATGCAGTTTACCCTGTCTCCAACTGGCGGACACCAAACACCACATTGCACACTCAATGCAGTTTACCCTGCCTCCAACTGGCGGACACCAAACACCACATTGCACACTCAATGCAGTTTACCCTGTCTCCAACTGGTCTGGACATCAAACGCCACATTGCACACACAATGCAGTTTACCCTGTCTCTAACTGGCGGGCACCAAACACCACATTGCACACTCAATGCAGTTTACCCTGTCTCCAACTGGTCTGGACATCAAACGCCACATTGCACACACAATGCAGTTTACCCTGTCTCTAACTGGCGGGCACCAAACACCACATTGCACACAGAGACTATCAAGAAGAAAACAAGTAGGTGGCATTGGGACCGTGTTGAAATTTTAAGTAAGAAGTTTGATGGAGGGCATGTAGCCACCCATAAAATGTGTTCAGCTAAACAAGATAAACATGAACATTTGTAAATAGGGGATAAAAGTAAAGCTTGGACAACAAACGAATTAATGATCAAATGAACATGAAAAACATGGACAAAAGAGTGTTTCCAAAGCTAGCAAATGTTTATTCAATATGACGCATGCATACCCTGATTTCAGCCTGCACTGCCCCCTCACTACACATCTCCATTTAAATTTATGCTTGTTAATTAATGCCTGCATAATAAATACACTAGACTAAGCATGCATGATAACACTGAAGAGCTCTATATACAGGCAGTTACAACAATTGCACATGTTCACTCTACTCGTAAATAGTTTTTTCCAGAACTAGCTTTATCAAAGTTGCTAAGCAAAGAGATGCAACATCGTCTAAACAACGTCTGTACAGTTCCATTAATTGCATCTCTACAATGATGTCTCTAAAAGAAAGGAACAAATTATTTTCCAAAATGATCTAAGTTCCCATGGATCATCAAACTTTCTTGCATTATGTCCCCGTCCCTCCCTTCTTGAAATAACTGAAGACTGGAAGCAGAGAAAGTAGAAGAAAAATTCAAGTAAAAGAAAAAAAAGTCATTGGCAAAGAATGAGAGAATGGTAGGTTTTGTTTGAGGGAATTACTGATGAAATTAAAGTGGTAACAGATGCTAGCAGTTTTTTAATTAAAGTAAATGACACAACCAGACTGATTTGAAAGGAAAAGTTATGTGAGAAATGAATTACTGCTGGAAAATTATCCAAGAGAGTATATACTAAATAACTTAGCTATTGTGTAATGCAGTTCATGGAATACAATGAAGTAAAAGCCTAGATAAGACAAATCTTTGCAACAGTTTACATAAACCAAATGGCAGACTAAACCCTGTTTAACGAAAACTTGCTTATCAAAATCAGAAAACGTGCCAATTTACTGATGTTTCAAAAATTGCAAACTTTATTATACAGCAACACTGATTTCATGAAGTGTGATGTATTGATGATTAGAAATGAAGCTTGTACATGACAGGAATTTTAGTTTTGTTCTATAGAAGACACTTCAGGAACATTTATTTGGTTGCAAGCATGCACCACCTCACTACCTGCAGTCTGTCACTTTCCATCAAGAGACATTGCTATAGTCACCTCTCTAAGGATTATGATCTAGGGAAATTCTATGCTCCATGAAAGAAGCACAAGATGTACATGCACCACTTTATTCCTTGGAATACTCTGTACAACAAACTTTTTCTTTGAATTAGACAAACTGCAAACTCAAGCTTGGAACAAATGCTTCTGGCCAGAATACACCAAGTGATCAAAAGGGGGCCAAAGGGAACCTGTCCCGTACATGCTTCCTCAGCAAGCCCTAATGTCCCAACACTTTGGTCCACAGTCAAGGTCAACTGAAGGTCAGGATGGTCATCCAGTGGCTCAAGGTCATCCAGTCCTTGAAGTGGTGGAGACAGGTGGGCTGCCAGCCGTCACACATTGCTGACCACTTTACCTGGGATGCGGTTGCTGGTGCTGGGCTCCAGGTTGATGTAGACCAGGTAGCCAATAAAAAGGACCAGGATCAGGATGCACACCTTGACTGCCAGGGGCAGCCCTCTCTCCTCATGAACTGTGCTGGAAGAGAAACCATGGGACTAGGGACACTGCATGGAAATCGGGGGCTCCGGCTGACTAGACAAACATCAAGTGGCTCTGGCTCCATGTTGCACTCCATGTAAAGGTGTTGCACTCCATGTAAAGGTGTTGCACTCCATGTAAAGGTGTTGCACTCCATGTAAAGGTGTTGCACTCCATGTAAAGGTGTTGCACTCCATGTAAAGGTGTTGCACCCCATGTAAAGGTGTTGCACTCCATGTAAAGGTGTTGCACCCCATGTAAAGGTGTTGCACCCCATGTAAAGGTGTTGCACTCCATGTAAAGGTGTTGCACCCCATGTAAAGGTGTTGCACCCCATGTAAAGGTGTTGCACTCCATGTAAAGGTGTTGCACCCCATGTAAAGGTGTTGCACCCCATGTAAAGGTGTTGCACCCCATGTAAAGGTGTTGCACTCCATGTAAAGGTGTTGCACCCCATGTAAAGGTGTTGCACTCCATGTAAAGGTGTTGCACTCCATGTAAAGGTGTTGCACCCCATGTAAAGGTGTTGCACCCCATGTAAAGGTGTTGCACTCCATGTAAAGGTGTTGCACCCCATGTAAAGGTGTTGCACTCCATGTAAAGGTGTTGCACCCCATGTAAAGGTGTTGCACCCCATGTAAAGGTGTTGCACTCCATGTAAAGGTGTTGCACTCCATGTAAAGGTGTTGCACCCCATGTAAAGGTGTTGCACTCCATGTAAAGGTGTTGCACTCCATGTAAAGGTGTTGCACCCCATGTAAAGGTGTTGCACTCCATGTAAAGGTGTTGCACTCCATGTAAAGGTGTTGCACCCCATGTAAAGGTGTTGCACCCCATGTAAAGGTGTTGCACTCCATGTAAAGGTGTTGCACTCCATGTAAAGGTGTTGCACCCCATGTAAAGGTGTTGCACCCCATGTAAAGGTGTTGCACTCCATGTAAAGGTGTTGATGTTACACTGCAACTCCTCATCTTTGTCTGGTTTACAAAGTGCTCCATCCTCTATCCTCTGGCCTTTGCCCTGGTTTACAAAGTGCTCCATCCTCTATCCTCTGGCCTTTGCCCTGGTTTACAAAGTGCTCCATCCTCTATCCTCTGGCCTTTGCCCTGGTTTACAAAGTGCTCCATCCTCTATCCTCTGGCCTTTGCCCTGGTTTACAAAGTGCTCCATCCTCTATCCTCTGGCCTTTGCCCTGGTTTACAAAGTGCTCCATCCTCTATCCTCTGGCCTTTGCCCTGGTTTACAAAGTGCTCCATCCTCTATCCTCTGGCCTTTGCCCTGGTTTACAAAGTGCTCCATCCTCTATCCTCTGGCCTTTGCCCTGGTTTACAAAGTGCTCCATCCTCTATCCTCTGGCCTTTGCCCTGGTTTACAAAGTGCTCCATCCTCTATCCTCTGGCCTTTGCCCTGGTTTACAAAGTGCTCCATCCTCTAACCTCTGGCCTTTGCCCTGGTTTACAAAGTGCTCCATCCTCTATCCTCTGGCCTTTGCCCTGGTTTACAAAGTGCTCCATCCTCTATCCTCTGGCCTTTGCCCTGGTTTACAAAGTGCTCCATCCTCTATCCTCTGGCCTTTGCCCTGGTTTACAAAGTGCTCCATCCTCTATCCTCTGGCCTTTGCCCTGGTTTACAAAGGGCTCCATCCTCTATCCTCTGGCCTTTGCCCTGGTTTACAAAGTGCTCCATCCTCTATCCTCTGGCCTTTGCCCTGGTTTACAAAGTGCTCCATCCTCTATCCTCTGGCCTTTGCCCTGGTTTACAAAGTGCTCCATCCTCTATCCTCTGGCCTTTGCCCTGGTTTACAAAGCTGCTTGAAGTTGGAGTTGGAGTCATATGACTTAAGTTGAAAGGAGAGAAGTATTGATCATAAAGTTGTGGGAAATGTGTGTACAGGTAACTGAGAGGGTAAGAGAGTCTATTCTGGTGAGGAAAGTTTGCACAGGCTATTCCTAGTGAGGGGTTGGGAGTGGGGGAAGAAGGGTAGAATCATAAAAGGTTACAAACATGACAAATGTTCAAAACCAGTAGGCTTTAAACAATTAAACTGCATTCGTTGATTCAAACAGCCATTTTAACATTAGCAAGAATATGCAAAACGGCTAAAACCAGCTAAATCAAGGAGGAGCCTAGGCTTACTTTTCCGTTTGTGCAGGTGTAGGAGAGGTGGATGATGCAAAGGCAGTCCTGCCAGGAGTCTGGTGGAGAGGTCTTCGCCTAACGGGGGTACTGCAAAGATGCATGAAACATCACTGCCTCACGGTAACACCTTGTGGTCCCTCACCACCCCACTACCACTTTCACTCAAAGGGCAAGAAAGTCCATTTCCACACCAAATAAGAAAGTCCATTTCCACACCAAACAAGAAAGTCCATTTTCACACCAAACAAGAAAGCCCATTTCCACACCAAATAAGAAAATCCATTTCCACACCAAACAAGAAAGTCCATTTCCACACCAAACAAGAAAGTCTATTTCCACACCAAAGTCTGGAAATGGAAGTTTTCACCTTGGTGGACCACTAAACATCCAAGAGAGTTGAGCATCCATAGCCATAGGAAGGTATATTTCAGAAAACAACCAATGTTATTCTAACGACATACAATACAAAACAAGGTTGATGTTTTGAGTAACGACTCTTCATCAGGACATCAACACAACCAAAAAAGAGACAACAGTGAACCCAGTGACCAGTGTGGGTGGGAGGAAATGAAGTTGTGAGGTGTAAGGGGAGGGGCTATGATGAGGTGAACATATTTCACTATAGTGAGTGGGAACTCACGATACCATATGGAGGTGAATGCAAGTCAAATTGTGTGGAGGAGGGGGAGGCAGGTGGGGGGGATTTAGCTCTTCAGGTTGAGACCATTCAGATCTTTGGTGTCAAGGAAGGAGATGAAATAACATTCTGTTTGCTTTCTTTTTGCTGAGTTACCCTTTGCTTGCCACAGGATGCGGACTTGCATGTTAGTGGGTGAGTGTGAAGGGCTGTTGAAGAGTGATGCAACTGGTGTGGGTCAAGTCTGTTGTGTCGCTTGTCGGCCAGGTGTTCTTTGAATCTGCTGTTGAGCGTTAGTTTTGTCTCTCCAATGTACAGAACTCCGGGGCAAGCACAGCAGGAGATAGCATAGATTATGTTTTGGTTTGTGCATGTTAGGTGGCGTTTCACTGTGAAGGAGGTATTGTGGGATATTTCCACAAGCAGCCATTGGTAGTGGCAGTCTTGCCTGTGTGGAGTCCTGGAAAGACCTGTGTATCATTAATTACAGGGGTACTCTGAGCAAGAGACCTTTTGTTATACGACTCTGTTTTAGAGGAAAAGTGTTAAGTTAGGGGTTTTTATGATACAACACTCAAGGATATCTTCATAAATACAACAGCACACTTGAAAATACTGACTACCACAACATAAATGGTATACCAAATACTTTCTGATCAACTGACACCGAGACTTGTGCGTATATGTCCCACTTTTGAACTTTTTACGAGCCACTTTGAACATACTGTCACACTGGTAATGGTGATAGAGGGAGGAGTTTTCAGTAGGAGGCTGTACACACCCACTGCAGTTAACATATTTCATGCCTGCAGGATGTGCATAATGATTAGTAGGAAAACCAGGAGGAACATGCATGCACCAATCAGTTTCAGTCCCAAGTAATGGGACTTCAATGTAAGCTATCTGGAGGTAAGAAGGAGTAAATGTTAATTAACTCATGGCTTCAAGGTTACAGCTCTTTCTAAGGCTGGTTTGTACATGGCAGGAACAAAAACTGTGGTAACTTGTGCATAAAGTATGGATTAAAAAGGCACTGTTCAAGTAAGCATCTTTAAATTTGGTGAGGGAAAAAGCATAAAAAGAGCAGTATCATTTGATATGTCAAAACTCTTAAAAGATTGATGAAATGTAGTTGATTAAAAAGTTCCAAGCTTCCCAAGACAACACATCATCAATCCATACTCCAGAAATGGTGCTCTGGTGACAAGTATCAATTAAACTCATGAAACATGAAGATTTAAAACGTGGTTCTTCTCATTTTACAAGTAAAACTTCTGCTCTCCATTGCATTAAAAAAATATTACACTCTAGTCACTCTGGAAGCTGGGCTAGTTAGAAGCAGCTGGGCTATATGTTTAGCAATAGTTACCAAACAGTGTATCGGCTGCATGGGTTGGCAAGATTATTTTCCTCTAGTGTTCCATAAATGTGCCTACACAGACAAGCAAGCACAGCCAGTAAGAAACAGTCAATTGCAGTATTCATGACAAATAGCATATCACCCAGGCAACAATGTTCACGTTACGTGCTTACCATCATCATTTACAAACACTTTCAATCACTGAGACATCTTCAAAATCAATCAATAATGAATTTCAGGCTGTGGCATTTCTGATGTAAAGAAGATATTTAACATCATCATTGTTTTTCTTAAGTGATGCCACTGGAGTAAAGGAGACTGGCAACTTAAAAAGAATGAGACAACTGAAACACAGACTTCATTTCAAACAGTTATTCAGCTGCAGCCATTTCTAGATCCAAATGCAAATTTTGAGACATTAAAAACTGCAGCAGAGAAAACCGATTTCATCATTCAAATCTATCTTTACAAAAAGGTTGCTAACAAAGGAAAACTAAAGCAAAGTACCCATATCTGTCAGACACTGGTGTCTGCTTCTCCACTGCTGGACTGCCAGCTCTAGAAATGGGGAAGAGGTCATCAGAAAAGCAGGCACAGGAAACAGTTTTTTTCTCATGCAGAACCAGACCTGGATCTTATGTTTAATCATGCAAAGCTTTTTAAAATTATAAATATTCTGCAGTGTCTATTCTACACATCACACATGAATACGCTTACACACACACACACACACACTCACAAGCATGCACACACACACACACACACACACACACACACACACACACACACACACACAAGCACACACAATTCATTTGCCCACAATTATTTCATTTCCTAAAAATGCCATGTTTCCTCAGTAACCTTTAGTATAGATTCTTTTTCAAACTCAAGTTTCCAGGATTACTGTTCAGAATGGTTATGAATGTAACATTTATTTTGAGGATAATAAAAGTAATTCTTCACTTTCAATTTCACTCCATTTTTGCCTAAAAGTACATTATCTCAATTTTGATTTAAAGTGATGAGTCTCTCTCTCTCTCTCTCTCTCTCTCTCTCTCTCTCTCTCTCTCTCTCACACACACACACACACACACACACACACACACACACACACACACACACACACACACACACACACACACACACAGTGTTTTTACAAAGAAGTACCCAAAGTTCTCCACAACAGGCGTAGGGATCTCCACAGTAGGACTGGTAGGCCTGAATTATGCAAGTTGAAAGAATTTGAAATGAATATGGAAAAAAAAAATCACGTGCAAGTTAACAGCAAATCCAGTCATCACTGAGTGTAAAGTTCATGTCTAATGTTTTGATCTCTGATACGATTCATCTGCACCACAGTGCTACTTGAAGCATTGTAATCCTCCTTTTTGTTTAACACTTAGTCACCAGCTGTAGAGCAAAGCTTCTGTCCCTCAAATTATTATATTTATAGACTTTTGTTAAACTGATTACATATAAATGTGCGAACACATTCATGCATGTATACACACACATGCACACACACACACACACACACACACACACACACACACACACTCCAAGAGACATCTCCCCATATATCATCTAAAATTTCCTCCAAAGATTAAAATTTGATCTGATTAGAAGACTCTCAGGGTTAGATTTCTTACAAATGAAAAGTCCACCTTAAAGTGACCAATAAGACAATTTTTCCTCTGGAAGTGTGTTGTTAGTAGCAACAATGCTAATAGTTCCAGGGTAAAGAGTACCCAAGCAGCTGTTTTGTAGGTTCCTGGGCTTCTACTACTGAAGTTGAGTGCCATGTGTGGGTCCCCATTTGAAAACAATAATATACTTTACATTTTCCATATTTTGCTAAGAATTGACGTTGTTTGTAATAAAAAATGATTAAAAAGATAATCTGAGAGCTTTTTGTGTTGATTTATTCATTGCTTTGTTTGTAATTAAATAAAATGTGTGCAATAATGTTCGAAAATGGCGGCTGCGTTTGTGACATCGCTTGACGTATTTATATCAAGAGGCTGGATGCAGTGTATTTTAAACGTGTAAACAACTTCTAAAAAGTTGAAACAAGTGTATGATGGATATAGTTTAAATTTCAATTGATACTTTTACCTAAAGTTTATTTGTATGTAAGATATACGACAATACCCTTGTTCCATCAGCGACGTAACATTCGTTTCCACCTAGTGATCCAGTGTTTGAAATTATTTTCCCTCCCAATCAAGTTCAAGCGTTGACTCTACATTCCACAGTCAACTACGCACTGAAATATTATTGCGCACTAACTAAATTTAGAACCATAATTATGCGGTTAAGCTGTGGATTTTGTGACTAAAGATTAGGGGTAAATTTCGTTTCCAGTTTGAGATGTTACGTCGGTAGTCATTAATGGGAAGATTTTACTATAATGGGTTCTAATATTTGGCACTATTTTTATTGCTTTCAACTGCGGGCTTCGGCGGAAGGATAAGTACGTTAACTGTCCCATCTTCCACGTGGTTGTGTAGTTTTAGTTCACGGTTTGAATTTCGTTTCCATGCGGTACATTTGTGTTACGTCGTTGATCTACAGCCTGGTCTACCTCAATACGGCAAGAATTTATCTAAATTAACTGCTGAATTTGTATAGATAACTAGTTATTGTATTAAAGAAACCCTTTCCTTCGATAATAAACCTGAAAAGTATTGATTTGAAAAGGTTACAGAGATTCGAATCGACAGGTTTTAAAGCGGACTATTTTTGCATCTGGACATCGTGTGCACACATTGTAGGAAAAATAATCTTTTACGTACACATATTCACTATAAATAACATTGAGTGTATCGTTTAAATATTACACAATCCAATGATTCACATACTTTTGCATTATGATTCACTGAACATTTTATTTTCCTTTCGTTGTGCTTTACCCTCACTAGTGTAATGCGGAAGACAATGATGTACGAATGTTTTGATTCCGAGTTACGTCGAAGATGCAAAACAACCTATTTCACCTGATTTAAATGTCCATTATACGAACAAACATGCCTAGTACGCATGATTGTCTTACCGAATAACTTTTTAAATAAATTGATAACAAAAAAACATCGGCGATTGCTTTATTTTGAAAATACAGCTGATTGCTCTCTCTTGCGTAAGGTGGAAGACGAAAATGGCGACAATGGTGATCTTTCAATTCAGCATCAGTCGATCCCCTGTAGCGTTCATGTTAGCTCATGGAATAGCTTCTACCTTATATAATCATGAACATTACACCCTAAACTTCACTTACACTAGTTTTTATTAAATTTTGATAGGATTTATTTTTTGGGGTTAATGTCACAAGATTAAGCCCAGCTCCAGAGAATGACCCAGGTTCCTGGGCTTCTACTACAGGACTGTTAGGCCTGCAAGAAGTGAATCAAGAAGTGAATGAGTGAGTGAATGAATGAATGAATCAATCAATAATGAATGAATGAATGAATGATGAATGAATGAGGTTTTATGAACTACTGGCCTTGTAGACTATGAAAGGCCATTCATTCATCATTAAATCCCTGGAACTATGACAGTAAGAGCAAGTCAAGACACAGCTTCCATAGTTATTTGACTTGTACAAGCCCAGCACGCAGACAACATGAGTCTATTCCTTCCCTCACCTCACAAGAGGAAAGGTCTGCAAGAGGTGACTCGTTCATGAGAAGGGTGGGTGTGGAAACCAACAGTCTCATGCTCAACTCCAAGGCCAATGCACACACACACACACACACACACACACACACACACACACATTCACACACACACACACTCACACTCACACAAACACACACACACACACACTCACACACACATTCACGTATGCACACTCATGCGTGTGCACACACACGCACACACACACGCACATACTCGCATATGCACATTTGCGCGCATGCACACACACACACACACGAGCACACACACAACCACCACCAGTTTAAAACCAAGAAGAGGTACACGTATAAGAAGCACTTAAAGCTTCAAGTTATGCAAACCATAGAACCTATATACATGACAACAGATGAATCCAAAAACTATGTCAACTCCACTAATACTGTAATAGTGATGACTTACATCAACAATTTCACCAAGCCTGGAAGCAGAAAGTTCCATCAACTGTACTAACAAAAATGCATGTATATATCTTTGTGACAAGTCCTACCAAAATTAGTTGCTTGGACACCTTTGGTGATTTTCATATTTTTGTGTTGTTATAAAGTGATATCAAAATTATCATATGTGCAGTGGTTGCTGATTTATGACAATTTGTACTATATGTACGTACCAAAATAAAAGCTTTTCAAGAAAATGGCTTTTGACGTTTGAGCAATATTTTGCTTAGAAACCCCACTACTTGCAATCAAGCTTTACCGATGAAATTTGGCTCAAAGCTTACACCAATATATGATCCAAACCATCGGCAAAGAAACATGGCGCCATTGTTTCCCAAAATTGGTTTGGAAGGATGAGAAGCTGCATAGAGTGTGCTGGTGAATACTTTGGGAAGCTCTAAGCTTTACATCGCTGTAGTCCTGAATTTCTGTTGTCGCAAAACTGTTTACATGACCCTCAGGCTCATGCATCCCTCAACAGCCAATGAAAATGAGTTATGCCTTTAGATGAGAGCCTGCAGAACGTTACCATACCAAACACTTGATCGATCTGTTCACAAGTACGACAGAAGTGATGGGATGATGAGGTGGGGTGTCCAGCAATCAAAGTTTATTCCACACTGAAATTGCTGTGCCTATCCAAAGATATAAAAAATAATCACATAGCAGCAGGTTTGAAATCTGAAACTCTCAAAGTATACACAGAAATGGTTCAGCTTTCTGAGTCAAATCTCAAAATCACTGGAGGCCCTCCTTTGGATGAATTGTCCATTTGAACCAAGCATCCAAGCAACTAAATTTGGGTTGAACAGTCACATATGTATGCACGTATAAAGCCTACTTACGTGCGGACTGGTTGTTCTGAAAAAGAAACAGAAAACCATTAATACCCATTACAATTACATACCTCTAAGTCTAAGTTATTACTCTTATTAAATTGTTAAAAGGCAGCATCAGGACATCACCATGGCACACAAATATCTATTTTAAAACATAATAAGGACCATCCAACTCTGCCGTAAAAGATTTGGAAGAGAGGGCATCTCACAGATCATCCAGCACTTAAAGAATACTTTTCCGTCTGTGTTTCCATCAGTGAGGTTACATTAGTCAGATATAGCCAAAGAACTCAACTTCCTTTCTCATGTCGTCTATATGATCTGGATGTCTACCCGAACAATTCATATGTAGGTACCTCGAGAGGGGATGATAACTTCATCATCGTCATCATCATCAACAGGGTCATAGCGGGTATTTGGCTCTGGTGCCTGTCCTGTCATACACTCCAAAAGCTTCTTCTCGTAAATGCCCCTGGTTGTGGCTGCAAATAAGCAAAACTGGGATGAAAACACATCCTGAGGCATAATTCCATAATCATAATTCATGATAAACTTATAGAAATTACTTTTTTTTTAAAACAAAATTGTTGTGACAGAGAAAGCTAAACTTGTTTTTAGACGTTCAAAGAACAAATTTTCCCAATGAAATATCATATCTTCTTAACCCCAAGGTGCTTCTTTATATTTGGTGCAACCTCTCTTTTGATAGGAAAAAAGCCATGTGCAAGGCCTATTGAAGAATAAGGCACACATTGAGGTGTGTCCTTAACAACTACACCACACTTTCTATGGACTGCCAACAGAGAAAATATATTACAGACAGAAAGACAGACAAATCTTTATTATCCATGTGGGAATTACTTGGTAAAATATCAGCTCACGATAACACGTGCTGATAAATTCAAAGCAGCACATGCACTTGCAGCAAGAGATAAGTGATATGAATTTCTGTCTCGAGCATGAGTATTTTGGCCTTGCTACCATCATATAAGGCACAGGAGTCACTCAGGAGAAAAAAGTATCACTTCATAGTCTGAAAAGTACAGTACTTATATTGTTCATTGTGTTTGACAGTTTGTTCTACTGTGCGCTTATGCATTTAATAATTTTCATGCTGCAATAATAATAACAACGAGGCACACCACAAGCCTTTTTAGAGTAAAAGTTATTATTATAAAATAATCAAGGTATAACCTAATCATAAGAATGCTTGTCAAGCATGACAGAGTAAAAACTTTTTTTGTTAATCATTAACAGCATCTACATCACACCACATGTAAGTCACCAAGTTCCCCCACTCCACATTGCTTTTACAAAGCCTGTGGTTTCCCAAAATGAAAAGTGCAATGTGCATAGATGCAGGACACAGCTATCACTATACGTGGAAAATGTCACTTCATCACTGCAGTATTACTGCTCTGAACTAGGTCATTATCATTGACACCAGTTATCACCAATGCCATTCTCACTACTATAGATGAAAAATGGAAGTTACAAGAGATCTAAATAAGTCTTCTACATTGAGTGTCAAATGTCGGCATAACAAAGTTTATTCCACAAAATTTTAATTCCTAGAAACTTTACAATTTCAAACTGCGCTTTTGACACAAACATACAACTTATATGCGTCAGAAACCTATTGATCACAATTTTATCTCACACATTGCAGCTGATAACATTCCAATTATGTTAACAACATGAAAGCTGTTGTCCACAGTTGAATTTGCACTTAAAACAAGTGTATGTTGCCATACCAACAGACTGAAGAGCTGATGATTAAAAATGTCTAATAAAAGTAATATTCCCTTTCTGTATTGCAAGTCTTTACAGATTCCAAAGGACCAATAATGAAAACATATACCTCTACCCCACCATGAGCAGGAGAAAGCCACAAAACCAAACCACATAAAGTAAAGGTATTGTTTTTTTATATTTATTTATCTATTTATTACCTGTACCCGAGTCTCAAACTGCTGTAATCGTTATTCCCTAAAGACAGTCGCACATGGGGAAACAGAAATGTGATATTTCTATTTTTCTAATATCTTTGGTATTCGTATCCCTTGAAAACCCTCCAACCTCTTAGCTACATGCGAGGCCATGTAGCATCATATGTATCTCTGACAGTGGCCTGAGCTTCTACTTGAACCAAGGACCCTTACTCACATCTCAATATGAATAAAGTAGCAATTTAAATTAACTTTCATTGATGTGTTCTACACAGAGTTTTGAGAAATCACTACTGTTATTTGGTTATAATGGTTTCTTTGCATATATCAGTAATTCTACAAGAGAGCATTTTGCATGCAAACCGAAGAAAAAAATGGCAGACATCATTGACACATATGACGGCAGAACGTCGGTTGAGGGCAAGGAGCGTTCTCATTGGCTGACAGGCAGAAGCATTTCACTTGAAATACTGGGAGAATAGAACCGGTCCTAAACCGTGAAATCATTTCTAGTGACTCAAATTCAGAAGTCCACTGAAATGTTTGCTTGCACACAAGAAAATTTGTATTTCATGATCCCAAACCCGTTTCTGTTGCACTGCAAGTGACAGTTTTTATAATTGGGTTACTTTAACAATCTTTCACTTATAACAAACAACAAATATAGTGAGAGATTGATAGGACGTACCAACGCCATCTCCACTCTCTGGGGTGTATTCCAGCTGGCTCACCAGCACATACACATAGATGGGTTAATAGCATTACACTGGGCCATCACTGCCCTCACAGGAACCTACTCTTATTCCTGGGTGGGAAAAGGCAATGTCAGTTGAAAACCTTGGCACTGAATACCACTGCAGGATGAAAGCAGTTCAAGTGTCTCAACCACAAGCAAACGCAAAAACACACAAGCATTCTAACCACTGGACTAGAGGCAGACACTTTCTGTATTACTATTACTATTAGTATTAGCCAAGATTACCAGGGCATGGTTTGTTATACCAACTTATGAGACTTTCAGCATCAACTACTAGGCAACAATTAAGAAAATAGTTGTGATCTGATTGACTTTTTTTCTCTCCTGGTAACTCTAAACTTTTTTCCATCATGAAAAAAGAATTGAAGAAATTAATGATAATCAACAAAAATAATGTGTGCTATCCATCTTCCCTGCCCTATACGCACTCGGGGAACCCACAATTTCGGTAAAAAATAAAAGATTTTCAATGAAAGATAAATGATAATTTATGTTAAATCTGGCCTCTTCTATTAAAAATTTATTTTTTCAAGTTCGGGCCAACGCAATGACCTTATTTTTTTACTGTGGCCATGTTACCATAACCACAGCTTTTCCTTTTTGACCTCTCAACATTACTATTATATGACACACAACACTTTCATGTCCACACTGACAGCATGACACTTACGCAGGATAGGCCCCACTTCAATGTCCACACTGACAGCATGACACTTACGCAGGATAGGCCCCACTTCAATGTCCACACTGACAGCATGACACTTACGCAGGATAGGCCCCACTTCAATGTCCACACTGACAGCATGACACTTACGCAGGATAGGCCCCACTTCAATGTCCACACTGACAGCATGACACTTACGCAGGATAGGCCCCACTTCAATGTCCACACTGACAGCATGACACTTACGCAGGATAGGCCCCACTTCAATGTCCACACTGACAGCATGACACTTACGCAGGATAGGCCCCACTTCAATGTCCACACTGACAGCATGACACTTACGCAGGATAGGCCCCACTTCAATGTCCACACTGACAGCATGACACTTACGCAGGATAGGCCCCACTTCAATGTCCACACTGACAGCATGACACTTACGCAGGATAGGCCCCACTTCAATGCCCACACTGACAGCATGACACTTACGCAGGATAGGCCCCACTTCAATGTCCACACTGACAGCATGACACTTACGCAGGATAGGCCCCACTTCAATGCCCACACTGACAGCATGACACTTACGCAGGATAGGCCCCACTTCAATGTCCACACTGACCGCATGACACTTACGCAGGATAGGCCCCACTTCAATGCCCACACTGACAGCATGACACTTACGCAGGATAGGCCCCACTTCAATGCCATGAACCAGCAGCTGTTGACGAAGCTGCTTGGGGCTGAGCTGACTGACTTGCACCTGTGGTACTGGAGGCATGCTGTTGTGATGATGAGAAAAAGGACTGCCAGGTCGCTGAAAGAATAAGTTTGACTACTTATTTAGCCAGGCAAGATACTCAGTTATCAGGAGTAACAAATATCATGATAATTGGACTGAGATATACTTAGGCTTCTCACATACACCAGAACAGCTGGTCTTATTATTTATCTGTATGATCTATTCATTGAAGGACAGGTGCTTACTAATTCAATGTGAAAGGAATTGGGATGTATCTTGTTAAGAAATTTAACCTGTTTCAAAAGCTGTCATACAGTTTCCTAGTGAAGAGTTCAGATTCAACAGTTTGTCAAACATTGCCACAATCTCAACAAATGCATATTTACCTACATTCTAATGCTAACAGCATGGTGAGGTATAGGGGATTTTTTTCTGTTAGCATCGTGAAGATTGTTACATAGCTGCATGTTTCTACTCTGGGTTTTCGTTTGACTGAATAAGAATGCACTCTCATGACATGAGTTGTTCACATATTCCCCAAGATACAAGCAAGAGGATAAGTAAATTTGGGGAGGTTGATACGAGTGTATTTCGTATATTTGCCGATTTGGTTTTCTGCAGTGGCTAGGACGTGCAAAGCAACGGACTGTCAAGAGGTTTTAAAGGAGGACTTGTACTGACGTAAAGCCGAAGGCAGCCGAAACATATTAATTGGTACTACTAGCTTTTCGTTTGTGCCGTGCGTACATCTAGGTGAGGACTGAACTTTCGAGCCACTCCATATTCCTAATAGTAATACAATGCCGAAACTCTGCAACGTTGAATGCATTTATTGCATGTCATGATAAATCTCTCCAACATTCCTTAATTTCCTGTTTTCATTTTCAGCGTGTTTAATTTCCCTGATACGCAAATACAGCACTATTAATCGCGCGTCCCAAAAGTTCTCGACATTATCCAATCATCTTATCATGCAAGTCTTCAGTTGTCCTGACTACGATCATGCGAACAACTTCATCATTCATGAATAAACAAAACCAGCATGAGATTTCTAAAAGCAGTCTCCACAGGCAGTTGAAAGTACCGCCAAGACAACACCATGCTTTCGATCGCTAAAATAGTGTAACAATTTCTGCTGGGAAAGTCATGTTAATCTGTTTACAGAGTACGTATATCAAATGTCACAAACGAAGAATTGTGCGAATTCATGCCCTGAAAACTGCAGCAGGCACTTACAAAGAAAAAAGATGTACCTTCTCCCCAGCCTACCTTCGAGTGTTTGGCAAACTCTATATTTGGATCTGACATCTCGAAGTACTTCCAGGGTCACAGGCAAACCGACGATGGCGGGAAAGAGAGGTAAACAATGCAAAATGTAAACGCCTTTGCTATTGGCTCAGCTCACAAGGAGTAGCCATTCAAACCAGTCGTATTGCGTGAAAGGAAGATACTTCCCTTCGCGGCGTCGTACCACATGCACACTAGCCATAGCGGAGCAGACGCTAATGCTTGAAGTGTAGATTGCCTACAGCGCCCTTCACCCCACGAGAGACAAAAGACATGAAAATCCTGACATGGAATGTGAATGGCATCCGAGCACTGAAAATCAAACTGAAACCCCTTTTCGACAGCTTGGATGCTGATATTATATGTTTACAAGAAACGAAAGTGACCAGTAAGTAAATCAAAAATGAGTAGGAAAAGTGTTCTCGTCGACCGCTTCTAAGTTATCCTCATTAGTTGAAAACGTGCAGGGATCGAGTTAATTACAGAAGTCTATGGTGCGTACACTTTTGGGAGGGCTGCCACCGATGGACTCGGTTCTGGCTAAGTTAGTGATCGATCGAACTTAGTCTGATTATTGATCCTGCTTGGAATGGTAACACTCCTTTTCTTGATAATGAAAGTGAAGTGTTTCCGAGAAACGACGCGTCATCGCAGGTGGTCAGCAATAATGAAATAATGCGAGGACATGACAGATTCTACAAGTTATCGCTTCTGCTAATGTAATAAGGGACATACTTCATAAACTTATCTTAAGGTACTATGTATATAGAGCCTACTGATGAGGCTGGATTGGATTTGAAGTAGAAGACCTGTTCATTGCAAAGAATTTGATATTTGTGGCACCATTCATTGCACGTGAAAGTGTGCATTTTAACTCAGAAACCAAAGAGAGCTCCAAAACGACATTGAAGTGTTGCAGTGAGTTCATAACCTCACAAGAAGAAGTGGCCACCGGAACCAGTGCATTGTAATGGCCTCTGCAATGTGTTGACAAAGTCCCTCTAGTAAATATAGGGTCTTCTGAGTTCTGCATTGCAGTTTTTAAAAGGGGGAAAATTAGAGGAATGAATCATGTGTTGAGAAACCAGCCAGCTGCTGATTATGTATTATCAAGGAAATGTTAATACTACTATGCACATCATAGTCAAGGCTAATTTCTGTTGTTGGTTGGTGTGTGTGTGTGTGTTTTGAACTGCATATATATACAAAAATACTAACTCAAAGATGTGCATCTGTTCTCAGGAGACATGCTGGATGAGCAGTCAGCCATTGTGGAGGGTTACAATTCCTATTTTGCCTATTCTAGAAAAAAAACTGGATACTCAGGTGAGTAATAACATCACAGTGTCTATTGATCACCATGCAAATGTTACCACGGCAAATGCAGCCTCTTACCTGTGCAGGTAGATCACAACCTGTGTGATTGCTGAAACCAGAGTGGATGAAGTTGACAGGGACAAATTATTATGCCTGTCATTTCCTTTTTAGCCTTTCCAGAGTGATGGGATTTTTGCCACGATGCACTTAAAAGAGATGGGGTTTTATTGAATATCATATATTTT
The DNA here is from genome assembly GCA_034096865.1 of Theodoxus fluviatilis. NCBI lineage: Eukaryota > Metazoa > Mollusca > Gastropoda > Cycloneritida > Neritidae > Theodoxus > Theodoxus fluviatilis. The sequence continues at coordinate 10,578 of JAWQFJ010034311.1, read as the reverse complement.
TAACAGTTTACAATTGTGTGTGGTATCCAAGAGTATCCACGGGGGTATTATGTGCAGAGATGGTCTATATGTAAGCATGCACATTTTCTCTGTGTGTGTGAGTATTTGTGTGTGTGTGTGAGAGAGAGAGAGAGAGAGAGAGAGAGAGAGAGAGAGAGAGAGAGAGAGAGAGAGAGAGAGTTCATTTTAGAGAGCTGGGTACTTTCCTCTGGAAATGAAAACAGTGAGTAGTTTAATGTACAGGAGGCCTATAAGAGAATAAGTCAAACACCTTCAGTAATCTCACATCAGAGGAACATTCAGGGTGGATTAAATTGAAACTGGTCTTCAGGGAATGTCACTAAAGTCACACTAGAAGTTGCATTTTACTTTCATTGCTACTGCAGCAACCATTGGTCCCTTTTCTTTTATTTCTGTTCTTTTTTCTGTCTTTTTCTTTCTGTCATTCTTTCTTTCATTCTTTCTTTCTTTCTTTCTTTCTTTCTTTCTTTTCTTCACAAGTTTCTTTGATTTTTTTGCAATTTTCAAGAGTTAACTCCCTTATATAGTAATCTTATCTTGAAATATTACATTTACATTAAAAAAACTTCTTACTACATCATCACATCAGAGCATGCATCTCTTACTGCAATTTGTTGTCTTTCATGCGAGTGCATTCTTGACTTTCTTGCATGGTAAGTTTGTAATTCTAAGTCTCTGGAAAACACTGAGAAATACTGGGTTCAAAAGGGCATGTGCCTTGGGATTCACAGTGCTGGAGAATGGCATGCATTGAAGATTGTAAATCTTCTCGTTGTTATAACAATTATTGTCATCATTATTTAATGAGTCATGTCGACATCAGCCCATCACCTCCCTGTCCAGGAGTGGCCACTTTCTGCAAGGATGCCTGTGCCCCTCTGGGAGCAGAGGAGGGACTGAGTGGTGTCCTGGCCACTGCCACAGACACTGCCATCAGTCACTATGGCAACCTCTCAGACTTCTCCACGGAGGAGCTGGAATCCCTGGATGGAGAAGGAAGAGCCATCATCACCAAGCATCTGCTCAGGTCTTGTCTCTCTGCTCAGGTCTTGTCTCTCTGCTCGTGTGTCTTGTGTGCTGTCATGATGGTGCGTGTGTGTGTGTGTGTGTGTGTGTGTGTGTGTGTGTGTGTGTGTGTGTGTGCATTCTGCTGGAGGTGTCAAGTAATTAGGCAGATTAAATGATTGTTTTCAAGCTGAATTAGAATTTGTGCTTTCCAGTATTCTGAATCTAAAGTTTTAATTTCTCAAAACAATATAATGATATTTATTTTCTTAATAGATGTATATTATAAAAAGAATCAGTATTTATTGGGTTGTGATTGTAATGGTGCATGGGCATGTCATGGAATCATTGAAAGCATACTGTTTTCTGTAAATGATTTCAGGAACCATTTCCTCCAATGTGAAGAGTTTAAGATCTGTCCAGTCCTTAATTCTTAATCACCTTGTTACATCTCCTGTGATTATTTCTTTGTGTTAGAGGTTTGTGAGTGTGTGTGTGTGTGTGTGTGTGTGTGTGTGTGTGTGTGTGTGTGTGTGTATGTTTGTATGTGTGTTTGTGTGTGTGTGTTAGAGAGAGATAAAATGTGTGTGTGTGCATTCCTCTGTGTGTGTGTGTGTGTGTTAGAGAGAGATAAAATGTGTGTGTGTGCATTCCTCTGTGTGTGTGTTTGTGTGTGTGTGAGTGTGTGTGTGAGAGAATGTGTATGTGAGGACATGGCTGTGTGTCCATTTGTGATTGCACGACAAGTCATACTTCCATCCTCTACAGGATCCTGTTCTTGTTCCCTTTTTTGCATTCATGTTAAACATGGCCGACATCTCTTTCTTTTCCCATGGATGCATTGATCAGACTGAAGGATGGCAGAGAGAAGGAGCTGGCTCTCATCAACGTGTATGTACCACGGGCACCAGAGGAAGATGTGGAGAGACACGACTACAAGCTGCGGTTCATGGCCTTACTACAGACCAGGGCAGAGGCTTTGCTGGATGCTGGAATGTGAGTGGTGGCTTAGCTCCCCTTTCTTGTCTGACTGGTGATCTGCATTAACCCTTTCCATGCCAGCTTCGTCATTATATTATGCAACTGCCAGTGCCAGGAAATTTCAGTAAAAATTACGTAAAACACTTGAGTTCAGGAGAACAATCATATCTCAATTTCAATGCATAACAACCCCATAAAACCCATATTTCTTTGAAAGCACAGACAATCAGGAACACAACAAACGCAATGACATGATTTTTAGAGACTTTATTTCTTAAATCAAGGTTGAAAAAAACCAAATTTACCAATGCCTTTTAACAAATTTATAATGATTTCTTGTATATCTTCATGGTATACTCAACCCAAAAAAATAAATTCTGATTTTTTTTTCAGATTGTAAAAACTATGTCTCAAATTTCTCAGAATCTTTTTTCTTACAAAATATTTATGAAACTAAATACTGAAAATTATTTGAACATACTCTATCAATAGTACGAAGAAAGATGCAAACTGTAACACCTACAGCAATTATTGTAGATAAAGTCATGCAAAATTGCTACTATCATGCCAGCAAAATGCAAGAAGGAACTACTCTATTCACACTAGAATAAAAAGTCTTGTAGGATACTTTCTCTTCAGCCTTCAGGTAGTAAATATCACCTCACCTCACCTCCGCCTGTGACCCCGTCTAGGGTATAGGCCGCCAATCAGCACCCTCCAGGCATCTCGGTTCTGGGCGAGTCTTTCCAGCTGCCCCCACGTCTTTCCCATCTGCTTCGCGTCTGCCTCCAGATCACGGCGCCAGGTGTTCCTAGGTAGCTCTCTCTTCCTCTTCCCTTGTGGGTTCCACGTGAGGGCTTGCCTGTTGATGTTGGAAGCAGGTCTGCGAAGGGTGTGGCCTATCTATCGCCAGCATCTCTGAAGGACATCTTCCTCAACTGGCTGTTGCCTGGTTCTCAGCCACAGTTCTTCATTGCTGTTTTTTTATGGCCAGCGGATCTTGAGAATCTTCCTGAGGCAGGTGTTAATAAAGACCTGGATTTTTTCATGGTGGTGACGGTGGTTCGCCAGGTCTCTGCTCCATACAGCATGATCGGCTTCACGATGATATTGAAGACCCTGATCTTTGTAGTAGTACTTATTGCGCTGGATCCCCAGATCTTCTTCAGCTGATGGAAGGCTGCTCTGGCTTTGCCGATACAGGTTCTGACGTCTGCATCCGTTCCTCCCTGCTTGTCTACAATGCTTCCGAGATACGTGAAGCTGTCCACATCTTCCAGCACATTGCCTTCAACTGTGATGGGTGTGTTGTTGGATGCATTTGTCTTGAAAACCTTGCTCTTCTCTCTGTTGATGTGAAGGCCCAGGCTTGCTGAGTTGTCCGCAACAATGCTAGTCTTTTTCTGCATCTGTTGTTGGATATGAGAGAAGAGAGCCAGATCATCAGCAAAATCAAGATCGTCTAGCTGTTTCCAAAGAGTCCACTGGATGCCGTTTCATTTCTGGTCTGTCGACATCTTCATGATCCAGTCGATCGCTAACAGGAACAGGAAGGGTAAAAGCAGGCAGCCTTGTCTCACTCCGGTTTGTACTTCAAAGGCGTCGGTGAGAGGTAGTAACAATGCTATCTACATAATGATGAAAATGAGGAAATCACATGTACGCACTTTTCTAAGTCATGCATGATTGCTATGATCACTATCATGCCAGGCAAATTCAAGAAGAGACTACTGTATTTAGACAAGTATAAAAAGGCTTGTAGGATATTTACTCTTCAGCCTTCAGGTTGTAACAATTCTATCTACATAATGATGAAAATGGAATTCACATTTACACACTTTTCAAAGTCATGCATGATTGCTATGATCACTATCATGCCAGGCAAATTCAAGAAGAGACTACTGTATTTAGACGATCTATTGATGATCGTGGGCAGGAACGGAAAGAAGAAAAAAAAAGGCTTCTAGGATATTTACTCTTCAGCCTTCAGGTTGTAACAATTCTATCTACATAATGATGAAAATGGAATTCACATTTACACACTTTTCAAAGTCATGCATGATTGCTATAATCAATATCATGCCAGGCAAATTCAAAAAGAAACAACTGCAGCAATTGCTATGATCTGTGAAGGAAAGAATTGTAATATTTTGTCATGCATGCATCTCAATGAAAAGTCAGTTCAAGTGAGCAGTCCAGTATTTCAGCTTGAAGCATGGAGCAAGGTAGAATCCAAGCTGGTGAATGGTGAATGAGACTGTCCGTGAAGAACAGCTGATAGTACTTAGTAGTCAACAGGCTGAAAGTTTGCGGTGCTGACTTTGATCCAGGCATGTCCTGAAAACTGAGGAATTTGAGGTGACTCGCGATTTTGAGGAAGGAAATCTCCCTCAAAGCGGGATTGTCTAGGCTGAGGACTGCAGATCACTACCCTCCCACGACGCTGTCCTCTGCGAGCACGACCTCGACCACAGCACATGCGTGAAGAGTTTGACCATGCCTCTGAGATGGTCAACGAGAAGATGTAGGGGTTGATACCTGACGAGAGGAGGGATAAGGCAATCCTCGATCACGGGGAGATGATGGTTCATCGTCCGAACTCATTTCAGAGTTAGAAGCAGCAGCAGAAAGGCAAGTCGCTGCCACTGCAGGTTGTTCCACAATCTCGGATTCATCACTCGAGTCTCCAACCTCCACGAACACACGTTGAGAGCAAAGTTCAAGATCGTCATCGTCACTGACCTGATCAAAGGAATCTGTTGACTCTAAATTGCTTTCTAAGTCTTCCTCCTCTGCTTCACCAGTCTCTGCTAACCGAGCAGGCGATACTTGACCACGCTTCACGCCTTTGCTTGTAGACAGTGTGATCGCTGCCATTGTTTACAACTTCGCATGATAACTGCGCACTTGCTTGAAGTAGGGTGACCTCAGTTTGACGCTCCCCTCAGCCGAAATACACTCAGCTGTTATGATCAGACTGTAGCATATCCTAGCGCTTGCCTAGGGTAATCGTTCCTGTTCGTTTCATCATCAAAAGCTGAACACGGTTATCTACAAATATTGGAATCTCGGTGACCGAATAATCGGTCATAAGGGCACTATGGAGGGCGTAATCACGTGACCGAATATTCGGTCATAAGAGCACGGAATGGGTTAAGTGTCATATTCAGTGAAGGGCTAGTGTAGGGTATATGGTTCATTCATTGGCTTGACTGCAGCAAACTCCTTAACAGACTAAATAGTGTACATATCTTATAAACTACTCAGCCTCATAATCTGGATTTTTGACTCAGATGCAAAGCAAAAGTGAGTCTATGTACTCACTCGTGTCGTCCGTCCGGGCGGGCGTCCTGTCGTCCGTAAAAAACTTTAACGTTTGACTTTTCTCGGACACTATTAAATCTATTAACACCAAATGTGGCATGACGGTGTATGATGACAAGGCCTCAAAAAACATACACAGTGACTCGACCTTGCTTCAAGGTCAAGGTCGCAGGGGCCATAAATGTTGTAAAAAAACAGCCATTTTTCACATTTTCCCAATTTTCTCTGAAGTTTTTGAGATTGGATACCTGACCTATAGTTGGTATATAGGGCAAAGTAAGCTCTATCTTTTGATACCAGTTTAGTTGACCTTGCTTTAAGGTCAAGGTCACAGGAGCTCTTCAAAGTTGGATTGTATACATATTGTGAAGTGACCTTGACCCTGAACTATGAAAGATAACTGTTTCAAACTTCATAATTGTGTGGGGCATATGTCATACTTTCATCATGAGCCACATTTGGTCACATATCATCAAGGTCAAGGTCAAGGTCACTTTGACCTGTATGAAATGTGACCAAATTGGTAAGTAAACAAGGCCATGTAAAGGCGCCGCAGGCACCCTTCTTTGACAACTGACCAGCAGTGTAGCCAGGCTGTTTCCCCTTCCCTTTCCTTAGTGCAGTGGTGGCAAGGTCGCGGATCTGCAACATTTGTCGTTTCTTCAGTTTGAAGAAAATGTTAGCGATGGAGTGCGCAACCCGTCTGTCCTGGTTTCGAAGTTCCTGCTTGCAGATCTTGCTGTAGGTGATGGACTTTGCTCGCTTGTTGTTGTCGACATGGCGCTCGCCACAGAAGATTGTGGGAAAAGACTTCTCACAGTCCTTGTCCAGGAAAATGGCCAGAGGGTGCTTCCCTTCACCAGGCGCAATCTTAAGTGCACGCTGGCCATCCTCTGTGAAGTCGTTGGGGTGCAACAGAGTGTCGCGACACCCACCGCCCACCTCTGCTTCTTCATTGATCTCCACCCGTTCTTATCAACATCATCAGGCAGGCTGTCTTGGTCACCGGCAACACTATTGATCTTCTCATACATAGTTCACAAAACTATATCATACATGTCAGTATTCTGTCACTACAGCCCGCTCTATCTGACAGCGTTTCCCTAGGATGTCTACTGCAATGTATGGCAGTAGCATCAGTGGACTTTCGCTTTTCACAACACAAACACATAAGTTCACAAAACTATCATTCATTTCAGTAGTTTGTCACTACCGCCCGCTCTGTCGCTGAGTTGAGTTGAGTTGCACAACCTCTGTACATAGTTCACAACGCAACCTCTGTACATAGTTCACAACGCAACCTCTGTACATAGTTCACAACACAACCTCTCAGCATGTTCTGCTATGGTTCTGTGTGGTGATCTAGCTGCACAGTGATGCCGGTCGGCTTGGCAGCCAAAACCAAAATCCTTATGGTGGCAGTCTGATATCTATTCTGAAATGTGAATTTGGAAGGGATTGTTGTTTAGGGGCCTTACGAGAAAATGTTGTGGTTAAGGGGAGACATGGGTATAAAAATGGTAAAAATATCATTTTCTGAGTACTTTGACTTGTGAGCAATTTTGAGTTGTTTCAATCCTCTGCAATGTAATTCCAGTGGTCTCTTTACTTAAAACATGCTAGAAAACATGTTGAAATATGAAGGAAAAACCTTACCCCTCAGATAATTTTTGATGAGACTATTGGAAATACATAGGAAGATGGAAAAAGCAAGTTTTCCCAATGTTTCTTTTTTCACAATTTCTCATAAACTACTTTTTGTGGACTTGAAATTATGCAGAAAATATTCAGAGCATTGTACAGATCAGTAATTTTTGGGGCATGTTCTTTATGCATGTAGCAATATTTTATCACATGGGTTTGTGAAATGAGCCCCTAGGTCAGCAGCTTTACATTAAACAAGTTCTAAAAATGGAATTCTTTCGAGTAAATAAAGCAAGTAAATATCCTTTCCCAAAGTATTTGGAATTTCCCCAAAAGGATGTAACAAGTTTTAGGTTTTGAAATGACAAATCTAAGGAAACCAAAATAATAATTTTGCTGCATATAGTTTTTGAGCTGTACATTTTTTAAGGTAAAAAATTACATGTTATTCGAATAATTAACAGATGACCTACTTTGTTTTTTCCATTAAGAAAGTGATTTTCACTTATTTTCATGTATATCTTTGAATTGCCATACATGAAAGTTTGATAACTCATTGCAGTTAAAAAATCTCTTTTACCCACTTTTCCCCTTAAATTATCAAATTCAAAAAAGGGTGGTTGCCGGGGTCAGACTGACAACAGTAAAAAAGACAAGTCGTGACAATACTTCCGACCAGTTGTATTCTTTCTTTCTTGTTTTTTTTCTTTCTTGTTTTTTCAGGGCCAAAAGATTTAAAAAAAAGAAAGAATACAATTGGTCGGAAGTATTGTCACGACTTGTCTTTTTTACTTAAATTATCAGACAGATGTATCTGAATCCTTTTTGTTGCTTTCTGCTCTTGTAGCTACGTGACCATTGTTGGCGACTTGAACACTACACACAAAGCAATAGACCACTGTGACCCACAGTCAGCAGTAAGTTCACTTCATTGAATTAAGATTATTTTGGTCATTTGTACTGGATACAGTTCACATTGGGCAATTGCCGTACAATACCCCACTCTTTAGCTGGAGCCCATGTTCATTAAGCTCTAGGGGCCTACTGAGCTATGCCACTGGGGGGTATCAGTTTGTGAGGATACAATGTAAATGGTGGAATTTTCTTTGCTACACCTGTGCAAATCCCAGTTCACACAAAACACTGAAATGGTGATAATTGTCTACAATTTGATTTGAGAAAAGCTGTGCTCCAATCAAGACACCTCATAAAAATGCTATATTATGTGTTGTGTAAATTTCAGAGTCATGGGCTGGACACTACATGTCAGTTGACTGGGACTGTGTTGTGAGTTATGGTGTTTATTGTTCATGAAATGCACAGAAGCAATTTGCTTATAACTATTAGTAAATGGACAGTCAGTTTGTGTTCACTGTGCCTCAGGAGTTTCGAGGACTGCCCAGCAGGCGCTGGCTGAACCAGATGCTGTTTGAGGAGGACAACAACCCAGATTTGGAGCCCGTTGAAGATCGTGCAGAATTCCGGGGCACCACAGAACACACAGTTGGCGGACTGGTCTGTGATTCCTTCCGCTACTTCCATCGTGATGCAGAGCGAGTCTACACACAGTGGTCCACAGAGACGTCGGCTCGTCTCACCAACTATGGCAAGCGCTTGGACTACATTCTGCCCAATGAAGAGTTTCTGAAGGTATTTCCTCTTATATAGCTTGTGCATGTGAGTCAACCTTTGAAGCTCAAAGTTTGTGGCAGAGAGGAACCAGTAAATCACGCCAACTTTCATACTAAATTACTTTTATCTTATTACTGCTGAACATTACAGTTTCTTAGGGAGGGATGCAGTATTTGAATCATGAGCACAAGGAAATCTTTCTAATTGTAAAAATTCATCATGTAACAGAGATGGGATCTGAGGTATCAGAGAGAAGAACAATGAAAACTTTTAGGGTTTCTAGTAACATAAAATTGCAGCAGTTTGATATGATTGATATATATATATATATATATATATACACACACACACATATGTGTGCGTGGGTGCATGCATGTGCAGCGTCAGTAACCAGATTTGCTCCTTGTGGTGAGTAAATTGGAATTCTGTGGAAAATGTCACTAGATGCAATCCTGCAAATTTTGACAAGCAGCTCTTGGTGCATTCCCTTCCTAGTTGAGACGTCTGATGGGGAAAATCTCATGTTTAAGAAATTGACAGATAAATAAACTTAAAGTATTTTCCCTGTCTCTTTAGAGAGAAAAAAATCTGCTTGTCTTTGGAAAGATATTTAACTGTGAATCCCAAAATTGGGTGCATAACATGGCTACCATGCCCTAGCTGCCAGCAGCTCTCAGCTAATCAAAAGTCACTGAGAGCATCCCACTCTCATTTCATCAGATGTCTGCTTTGAAGATGGTCCATTAAGTACAACAGCTTCCACTCTCTACAGATGACAAGTTCTGTCTGTGTGCCATGGAAAATAACTTGTACTAATGGAACAACACCTTTGAAAAACCAATCGTTTCCATTGACGAATGATCTCTTTTGCAGGCTTGTTTCATTGACTGCATAGTGCTGCCAGATGTAGAGGGGTCAGACCATTGTCCAGTGAAGGCAGAGCTGGACTGCATCTGTGTGACAGCGCCACAGCTGCCCCCACTATGCACCAAGTTCATGCCACAGTTCTCTGGCCGCCAGCAGAAGCTGTCCTCCTTCTTCACCAAGGCTGCCAAGCCTGCAGCTGTCCCAGTCCCTACTGAAGCCGTGGTTGTGCTGGAATCGGACAGTGACGAGATCCAGTCTTCTTCCTCACAGGAAAAGAAGGAGATAGAGGCTGAAGATGTTCCATCTGCCTCCACCACTACACTGAAAAGGAAGTTGCCATCAACACCACCCAAGCAGGCAGCAAAGCTACAGAAGAAAGACTCCAAAAAACAGGATGGTCCTAAGCAGTCAAGCCTGCTCAGCTTCTTCAAGACTTCACCTTCCAAAGCCAAGTCAGAGTCAGAGAGCAGATCTGGTGACAGAAATGTGAATCCAGTGGAGAACCATTCAAACAGCAAGACTGCTAGTGCCTTTATCAAGATGGGTTCAAGTACCAGAAATGCTGGTGCAAACAGCACCATGGGTATTGCAACAGGACGCACCGACACAAATAGCAAAGGAGATGCCTCCAGTGACCAGACCGATTCCCCAGTGGCGGATGATTCTGACAAGGGAGATGAATCAGAGAAGAGCTCTCAGGAGGAGGAGTCTGCAAAGTCTAAATCCGCCCAGGCCCAGTGGAAAAATCTACTCGGCGGTCCCCCACCTCCCCCGCTGTGCACAGGACACAGCCTGCCCTGCAAACTGTTCACAGTGAAGAAGGCAGGGCCCAACAAGGGCAAGCAGTTCTACACCTGCAGTCTTCCTGAGGGTCACAAGGGGGACAAGAATGCCAGGTGTGGCTACTTCAAGTGGGTCGACACCAAAAAGTCGAAATAGTTTAACTGTGATGGGCGGTATAGAGGAAGGGATGTTCTTCCTGTTTGTGCGCAAGATTTGAATGAATAGGTGGCTATAATAAAGAAGATGCAGCACACACAGAGAGATGAAACAAATTCAATTGCATTTGTCATGTAACTTTTATTGTTATGTGCTTTGCACATA